>NDXB01002601.1:0-76196 GCA_002631895.1 Agapornis roseicollis
CTAATGAATTTTACATTCCATTAGACTGCCTATTCACCTTGTCTGTTTTCTGGAGTTCCTCAGCCTTCTGTGGTGCTACCTCATTGAATTAAATTGGTAGTACGTGTAGTGACAGGACAAGGGGTAAAGGGTTCAAACTTAAACAGGAGAGGTTTAGATTGGATATAAGGAAGAAATTCTTTCCTGTGAGGGTGCTGAGGCACTGGAATGGGTTGCCCAGGTTGTTGTGAGTGCTCCATCCCCGGAAGTGTTCAAGGCCAAGTTGGACGAAGCCTTGGGTGAAATGGTTTAGAGTGAAGTGTCCCTGCTTATGGCAGGGGGGTTGGAACTTGATGATCTTAAGGTCCTTTCCAACCCTAACTATTCTATGACTCTATGATTCTAAATCTCTCACTTCTCAGATGGGTGACAGTGTCTTTTCCCAAGTAACACAGAACAGGACAAGTGGAAGCAGCCTCAAGGTGTGCTGGGGAGATTTAGACTGGATTTCTTCACCAAGCATTGTCAAGCGTTGGAACAGGTTGCCCAGGGAAGTGGTTGAGTCACCACCCCTGGAGGTATTTGGAAGTGTAGATGTGATACTGTGGGACATGGTTTAGTGGTGGACTTGGCAGTTCTAGGTTAATGGTTGGACTATATGATCTTAAAGGCCTTATCTAACCTGAATGATTCTGTGATTCTATTCTATGTTTTTAATATCTCTGGGAGAGTTCCTCCTCCCCCCCCCCCCAAAAAAAAAGCCATTTTACGTAAATTCAGCTCCACTGGGGGTATTTTTAATTAGACAACCCTACTCGGATAGTAGTAGTAGTAGTAATTAAAATACAAGTAGTAGTAATTAAAACATTAAAGTCAGCATAATATTATGGGCTTTACTTTCACTTCTTGAGTGAAGACAAACCAGTAATAACAAGGAAATTTGGGGGTGAAAAGGATGGAATTAAAAAAGCTAAATCTAAGGCAGAACTTCCACATTTCTATTGCTCAGTGTCCACTATTGCTGGAATTGTTTACTGCGAGGGTGGTGAGGCAATGGAACGTATTGCCCAAAGAAGTGATAAATGCTCCTTCCTTGACAGTGTTCAAGTCCAGGCTGGACAGAGCATTGGTCTAGTGTGGGGCATCCTTGCCCATCGCAAGGAGCTTGGAACCAGGTGATCTTAAAGCTCTTTCCAGCCCAAACCATTTTATGATTTAGTGATTCTATGATCCATTTGAAAAAAAAAAAAACTATAGCCTATGTAACCTATAAGCTTATCTGGATAAACTGCTGAGGTTCCCCAGTTATTTGGCCTTGTTTCTTCACAAGGGTATGTAGGCAATGAAGAGGTCATTGACCCCAACCTGCAGTGAGGACGCTGTGGAAATATATGAGGAACAGACACTTTGCCTTTTGATTCCATAGCTGCCTACTTTTAGACCTGAGTAGTATAGGCATGTTTTGGCAGCACTGAATATAAGATAATATTGCCCTATAGTACTTAGCTGGTTTTGCATGGAATGAGCTTAATGAACAGTACTAATCGATTTTCAAAGCAACATGAACTTACTGATATAATCTCATCTAATATCCTACAAATCACACAACATCAGTCCCTGAGCTCAGCTTACTGTTGAACTAGAGTTCAAATAGTTTAATGTTTTTAATTAAAAATTTGAAATATGAAGAACCTTCCGTTACAGTGTTATAACGCAGAGTCAAAAGGCCACATTAAAAAAAATAAAACTGCATTTCCATTTTAACTGATATATATGTTATGAAGAAAAAACTAATGCTAATAATCTTCCAGCAATGTCTGCCACGATCTGTAACTTGAGACTCAGCAGAACTTCTCCTTGAATATCTTTTTTAAAATAATACAGCATATCTTTTGAAGAAAACAAATTGAGATTTGTATCTAGGAGGGCGTCAGAAAAAAAGCTAACTAAAACTTAATTTAGATTTCAACCATCTTAAAGTATTACCTCATCATATATAGCAAATTTATTTCTGATTTGATTTATATTTTGATTTACATTACCTAAAACACCACATACAATGTTGAAAGACATTTTAACTTTTTTTATAGCTGTCAAGCTCAAAGAAAACTTTCATTATCTAGCAGTTCCTTTGATTGACAAACAAAATCAAAGACCTCTATTATCATCAGAAATTCCATTATTTCTGCCAGGCATTTTTTACATCTCATTTTACTTTCAAATGCTCTTTTTGCCCAAGACAACGTCATTAAACAAAAACTTGAGGGGGAGAGAATAAAAAGAAAAAAATCCCAAACCAACAAAACCAAAGAACACAAAATACAAACTAAACCAAAATAAAATTTAAAAAAAAAAAAAAAATTAATCCCCCCCCCCAAAAAAAAAAAAAAAAAAATCCCAAACCAACAAAACCAAAGAACACAAAATACAAACTAAACCAAAATAAAATTTAAAAAAAAAAAAAAATTAATCCCCCCCCCCAAAAAAAAATATAATAAAAAAAATGAACTCAACATTTAGGCATTAAGGTGATAAAGTCAACAGAAGTTTACCCCTTTGCCTTTATATTAAAAACTTTTTTTAACATATCTAGAAAGCAAGTGAAAGGACAAGTGGGAATGAGTTGTTTCTGTGCAAAACCCACGCCTTTACAGCATTGTGTCAGAAAGGATACTTTCGCCTCTTCATTTTTTGTCTACCTGAACTGTTGGTCTTCCTCTTCCTCATTTGGCTGAAAGTCTAAAATCCCCAGGAGTTCATTAAGTATGTTGCTAGGCAAACAATTTAGTAGCAACTGTAAAACAGGAGGGTTGGATAGGAGCCAGTTTCAAAGGTCACTACAAGGTAAACCTTCATATCATTACAGTAGAAACTATTCTTCCTGACTGCAACTATTAGGACTGGTATTCTTTCAGTTCTCTGAAAAATCTGAGAGTTATTTATACTATACTAAGTTTTCATTAATGGGTATTTCTAAAAAGAAGTCATCAATATGTGTATTATTTTTCTATGTACTATTAGGTACAATTCTCTACTTCGACAATGCTTTAATATTCTTAAGTGTTTGGAAATAATATGGTCGTAGCCATGTTAAAAATGGACGATTCCCATGCCATGGGCTTCTAGCACACTAACTTCAAGAGCACATATAACAGAGGAGTTAACTCTAAGTAAGCAGTATATATTGTGTTTTCTTTCTTGTCTTTATTATAATGACAATAAATCAAAGCAGACCTATTCACACAAAATTAGCCAGCAATTATCTGATTATCTGTTATTTCAGACTGAAGATTTGTTTCTTTGCTGCAATGTATCAGTATCTTGAAACTGAGCACACAAACTCTTCACAGAGATGCTCATATTAATGCAAACACAGAACACTACCTGAGAATAGCAAATTGCAGTCCTGCTGATGTGACCTCTCTGCATTAACATGTGGAAGTTTATACATAAGTCAATATGGTCCCAAACCCAAGAAGATTTCAGTGTGACTGTTCTTACAGGATGGAAATGCAACATGCAAGACTGAAAAGTTAAGGGAGAGCCACAGGAAAAATGTAAGGGTTTGACATGCACAAAATAAGGCATCTTTAGTTACTAGTTTGACAGTGGAGCACTTCTGAGCTGAAGAAACAATGTGAAGCAGAGCAAAATAAAAACATTTCCTCTATGAAATTTATACATTTAAGGGAAAAATATGTGTTAAAATATATACTATTGCAACTGTACCATCACAAAAGAAATTCATAAAGCAAAACACTCGTGATATCAACTAATTCTCCAAATTTCTCTGTCCTTTTTTGTTCATTATCAGTAACATTTTAACTTTTATGGTAGTAGAAGCATACCAGTAATTTCCAAACTGTATGATTCCAGGTCCAGGGAAAATGGGTTTGGATATAAGAAACTGAAATGTGTAAGCTGAAAGATCATCACTGTCAAGGGTGCAGAGATTTAAGCAATGACAGTAATGCCAGGGATTTCTCATCACTATCAACTGCAGAGAAAATAGTGGCAACATATTCCCCAATTAAGCCCCAGTTAAACTTAATTTGTTGGTCCTTGTATGATATTTTCAGTCTTAACACAATACTCTATATATTTATTTCTCCAGAAGTGCAAAGAAATTTCTAGCAAAGAAATTGATTTTTATAACATTACTATAATCTTGAAAGATTTGTCTACTTATCCTGTCAATTCTTGAGGAAAAACATCATCAGACAAAGCTATCAGTGTTATTTAAGATCTCTGATGCATGTATGTTTGGCCTTGAATAGGCAAGATGGTATCTTACACTTCCAGTTTTACAAACAGTAACTTCCTTGTGTTATTTGGGCTTTTTTATTTTTTTTGAAGCAAGATTAGGAGAAGTAACTCACAACCTCTCATTAACTCTACTTAAGGAAATTCTTAAATCCATCTAATCTATGCTCATAAACAAAAGATGTGGGAAGGACTCGTTAAACAACACCCTTTAGAAAAGCCTGAGTGCTTCAAAAAGCCTGCTGGTACTAACCTCGTGTTTTTCAACTGCTCTTAAAAACTTGGCATTAAAATTTGCACTTGAGAGGCAAAGATTAGGTATAGACACTAGCAAAGCCTTGTTGCTACAAGCCTCAGAAGTACTAGGAAATTGTTAAACTGAAGGACAAAGCCTGGTACCTGACATTTGCTAGTTTTATGGGAATTCTGTTAAGAAACTCAATTTACATGTGTGATGATGAAGCAACATGGTATTTGTCTTTTAAAGTGCACTTAACAAACACAACCATCAGACTGTTAGTGGTGGATTGAGATTTGTTTGGAGAGAAGTATCTGGGCCTTAAGGGCAACCAAAGGCCTTAACGTCCCCACATGCCTTAACTAGGGCATCTCCCAACCCTGCCTGCAGCCCAGGAAACCCATTTCACCTCAGTCTGAGATCAGTGATGCTGGGGCAGATGTCCCTGACACTCTCATATGGATGGACTTTGGATTCCCACTGTAGCCCTGTCTTTGATTCCATCAGCTTTTGCTGCTGACAGGACTGCTGTGATGGCCCCTTGCCCTTGCTCATTACTTACTGTGTGTAGGACTGTTGATAGACCCCAATACCAGATCCTGGCTCTGCTTCCATGTTTGCATCAGTCTGTGAGGGCACAGGGTCCCTTTGGCTAGTTCCTCTTGAAAACCTGCCTGCTTTTGCTGCTCCCTGGGAGCAGATATAGGAACATAATTATGTTAATTCATAGTTTAAAAGGAATTATAAAGGCTTTGCTCTTAAGCCTGGAGATGGAGTAGATTTTCCTGAGTCACAGTGGAAGCTTAGAAAGGTCATATGCAAACAGCAAACAGACACCCATCTTGAACTGAATCAGATGCCATTTTCTTATTCATGTATTTAGGCACTAAAATATCTGTTAGTTAGAAAAAAAACCCTTGCTTCAAATATTTGCTTGTGCCTGAGTTTTCCTGATGACTTTTTCTAAGTTGACAGAGATACTGCCTTTTTTCATTGATATTCTTGTCTCCACTGTTGCTGCATCAAGAAAAATACCCTAAAATTCATAAACATGAATTCATGAACAGGAGTTAGAAGTTGTAATGAGGCAGTCCATTTTGTCAGAACTTGAATAGCCTGAGAAATCTGTGAAGTATGTCCTCACTGAAAATCATACCAATAACTAAGGAATTACATCATTTCTGCAAATACACAGTCTACTTTTCTTGTACACACTTAATATGCATAGACAAAATCCATACCATGAATTTTTGCAAGTGATTTTCTTCTGTCAGCACATCACAGAGATGCCTAAACTAATTCTAAATGGGCTAGCTCAGTTGCTGAGATAGCATAGTCATGTTAGCATAGACACTGCATATTGTACTCAGACCATTAGTTGTAATACATTTTTTAAGATAGTGGTAATTTAGAAATTACTTTCAATAATCCATATAAGCCTAAAGTATTCAATTGCCTCAAAAAGGCATTTTGGAACACAACCTGAAAAGAAGGAATACTATTTGGATGTGTGTAAAGAAATAACCATACCCTCTCTAGACAAAAAGGATAACAAGTAAAACATACATTAATAAAGCATAACAGATGTGAACCTTTGCGTGCTGCAACAGTAAATGAATTACACTGCTATTGTCTAGTGTATGCTGCCTAAATCAATAGAATTTAGAGGAAAAATAGCTTTCTAACAACAAAGAATCAAACACACTCTCCTAATCAATATCAGAAGTAATGAATTTACCATGCACCTCATATTTCCGAAATGGTCTTTATGGAAGTTTACAATTATTACACACTTTAAATCAAAGCACAACCTAGTATTAGGTAAAATATATATATATATATATAAAACAGATGGGAATACTGAAGACACATGCTGTGGAGGGACTCTTCATTAGGGACTGTAGTGACACAACAAGTGGCAACGGGTTCAAACTTAAACAGGGGAGGTTTAGATTGGATCTAAGGAAGAAATTCTTTCCTGTTAGGGTGGTGAGATGCTGAAATGGGTTGGCCAGGGGAGTTGTGAGTGCTCCATCCCTGGCAGTGTTCAAGGCCAGATTGGACAAAGCCTTGGGTGACATGGTTTAGTGTGAGGTGTCCCTGCTTATGGCAGGGGGGTTGGAACTAGATGATGTTAAGGTCCCTTCCAACCCTAACTATTCTATGATTCTATGAAATGTATTCAAAATATTCAAATCAAACACAACAGTTTATACTATGAAAGTACATAAATGGCCCTATCATTTAAAAAAATCCATAAAGATGCTGCAAAAAAAATAATGTAAACTTAAAAAAAAAAATCCCATACCACATACGCTTCTGTTAGAAGTTAAGAACTACATTAACATTGTGCTTCATGTTCTAAAGAATACACCAGCCTCTCTCTCTTAATTGCATTTTTATGCATTTCCTCCATCAAATACAATCAGATAAAGAAAAAAACCCACAAATGTATCTACTATGTCTGCCCACCAAAAAAGTAAACTTCACTACATGCACGCTACTTGCTACTGTTTAAACAGTTAAATTTTATCTTCTCTTCATAACAGGCCAAATTAAAATCTTCATCTCACAAACACTGGCCATGTGTGAACATGAAGGCACAAGCCCACGACTAAGTGCTGTTACTTAGAGATGTAGCTCTGAAAATCAGACTGGTTAAACTGAGTTAAAAGTTGGAGACTTGTAGCCATGTTTTCTAAGTTTCAAATCTCACCACAAATGAGATTATTAAAAAATTATGTTTGCTACATGTTTTAAATCTGTGGTGGGTTTCATTTTGGGGCATAATTCATTCTTTGTTTCATTTTTTAAAAGACACTTTAGGTTCACCCATTTCCATATTTAGTAAAATGAAAACATAGCAAACATATTAATTCATTAAGCCTTGAGCTCATCCTGACTTTTCCAGCTGGAGGAAAAATTTAATCCAAGTAAAAACTGAAGTGCTTTTAAACATAAAATGTGCTTGCTTTCACATGAGCAAGCAGCCTGCAGGTAAAAAATGCCTGCCACAGACTCAAAAGATAATGGTGGGAATCAAGCTCTTTTCAGACTAAATCTGTTCAACAGAAGTCCACTCAGTATCATAACAAACTACGTTACACTATGCAATTTGCATAGAGGTGAGATCTGACAACAGAACGCCATTTTCCCGCTCAGATTTTCTTTTTTATTAAAAAATGCAACCATTTTCTATCACAGCTGATCTCATGTCGGGTAATTTATACTTTGTGAAAATGCAGAACATGGGGAGGGGAGGCAAGGGAGGGGAGTCAAAGGGAGGGGAAAATGGCAGGAGAACAATATTACATTGCCTAAAGAATGTTTTAGGCCTGAAAACATTAAGACAATTTACAAGAGTTGCCACCATCACCATTTCTGAAATTGAAAGCTCTTACCATGTACGTTTTAGCCTACATAAAGATAGACTGAGTGGCACCGTCAGTGAGGAAACAGTGTAGATAAAACCCTACAGAACTCCTAACTTAATTGAAAATATCCAAAAGTACCTTATCTTTCTAGCAAACAGAGGCAGAGAGAATATGCAGCCATTAGATACTGACAGGAGTTCCTGGTTTTCTGTGCTCAAAGCTTGAACATCACATGATAATGCATTTCCAGTCCTGCATCACTGAAAGACTTTCAGTCCATAAAGATGCAAGCATAACTTTTACGTCATTAAAAGCTACACTCTATCAGTGTAGCACAGACATTTTTAGTGTGCACATATATTAGGCTTCACAAATTTGCACTATGTGAGGAGCTTGGTTTTTTTTCCAAGCTACAGAAAGAAGATACTCTATGGTTTTCCTAGGCATTTACTACTCCTATGTTACCTTGAGGTCTTATATTAAGACCTTAAGATTTCTTAATTTGTTAATTTGTATTTTAGCATCTATATAGTTGTTCGAATAAAACAGGAGCCTTTGATATTTATGGCATCATACTATTTGTGCCCTGATACTGGTACAGACACGAGGAACTAGTAGATATGGCTGCAAATCAGAAATGTTCCAAGAACCAATTCATTTCCTAAGTCATATTAAATCCAATGTCATCCATAGTTCTTTGCCTTCTGTTATTTAGCAGATGTTACAAAAAGACCAGAAAACCCTAATCACTGACAGAAAACTTAATAAGTAGTAATTAATGATTACTAAGTCCAAGAATTTATACAATTCCTTTAAAACTATTTGAATAAAGAAAAAAACCATACATTCAAAAAAGTAGACCATAGGTAAACTGCTAAAAATATTTCAGAGTGTTTTAAATTTAATTAACAGTTTGAAATATATGCCTTAATTTCTGGATACCAACCCTTCTCCTACTCATTTGTTCCACCTAGTCAAACCTAATGCTGGGAAACAGACCAGCAAGCAGTGATTCACCCAGGTAAAAACATGCTACATGGAGTGTGTGTTTCACCACACTAAGTTCAGGGCTAATTATGCAAGACTGAGGCATGCATTCCACAAAAGATGACATTTTTCTTGCCACTGACAGGAGGACAGCATGTAATTTTATTCAGGATCCTCTCCATGCACTTACGCATTTCAAGCAGTATATTTAATTCTTGCATGGTTGAGAAAATCTGAGACACACAGCTGGAAACTAAGCAGCTAGCTGGAAGCAGTAAAATACCAGAGGTACACTCAGGTTTGATCACAGTCTTCTTTAGCAGATTTTTACAATAAGTAAAAAGAAAAATCTTTCCAGTAAGTCAACATTTTCACTAATTTCAGTGGGAGAGCATTTCATCCTGAAAAATTAATGTTAGAGGAATATACAGTTCCCTGGTTCGGTAGCAAACGTTATACACACAGATCAGTTTCCTCTTAGATACGACTCCTAGCCTCCTAGCTGAGGCATCAGTAAAAATGGCAGAAATGTTTCAGTTACTATGCCAAAATAATTCAAAATTGGATCTCTCCTCTCAACCTGTCCAATTCCTCACATTCTCCAGACTCGCTCTTCCCAGTCCTACCAGGCCTCAGCCTCCAAATCCAGCCAATCCACATTTGTATTTTTAAATACAGATTTACTTTTGTATTTAAAAAACTGATTTCACACAAACCTTGGATCATATGAAAAATTAACTGGCTAGCCTTTTGGTAGTAGGTATTGGCAGCACAGTAAGAAAGCTTATTCTGCTTGACATGACTTCATCAGAAATCAATTTTCAAGACTTAAAAAACCTGCTGTATTCTATAAGCACGCAGAAGGAAAATTATTGTCACTTGAACAGTGTAGTCTTATTGCACTCACAAAGATTTTTTCCTGTGGATACACTGAGCAGGAACACAACTAATTTTCTAGGAATCTGGGTATTCAGAAACTTCATATGAAGATAGATATGAGTTCAGATTACAAAGTTCAGGGTTTTTTTCTCAGAGAATTATTAAACACACTGAGTATTTCTGCATCTAATTCTAGGTCTAATTCTAGGTACAGAAAAAGTAAAATAGGAATATGTCCTGTCAGAGTGAAATTTATCTGACTTAAGGCACAAGAAAATTATTCACGTCATTTTTGTCATTATTGTCCTGGAAAAAATTAAAACTATTTTGTTGGGTTTTTTTTAATTAATATCAGATACACTACCAATTAGGATCCATAGTTGCTACATTTTCAATAAGCTCCAAGGGAATCAGAGTTTCAAATCAAACATTCTCCTAGTGTTTGCAATCCAATCCTTGCATTGGAAAAGGGACTATGAAGTTAAAGCTTCACAGACAGGAAAAAGAAATTCCAGCATTCTGTTTTCATTTTTCAATCTGAAATACATATAACTATGAAAAATCAATAAATAATTAATAAAGAACAGAACACATTTTTGGCTTTTAAAACTATTTAAAACTGATGCTTTAATTTTCTTCTTAGAACAGAAGAACAACAAAAATATTTTAATACTATTTTGTGAGATGCTGCAATACATCTGCTGACAAAAATTAGAGTGCGGATGTCACCAGTAAAGAGAAAAATTGCCATATGTGCTATCTATAAAAGTGCAATCAAAGAGACTTTGATACAGTCAGAAATAACTACTTAACATTTTGCACTTGAAGAAAACAGTGTAAGCCTGTATTTTCTAACTTTATTATGATGCTTGACCAGGCAGGTAATTTTATGAAAACATGTTAAAGCCAGTGCTTTAAGTCTCTCTAGTAGAAGTAGGAAAGACCACAATCAGAGTAATGGTTAAGGGTAGCAAATTGATCATATTTTTATTAGTTTACCTCTTCTTGTATCCTTTTATATGGCACTATAACCTTCAAAAAAGAAATCCTGAATTAATTTTTCTTGTGATAGCTCTCTGTCATTCAATATTCCTTCCCTGTGACTGAGGGAACTAGCAGATTTGAATTTGTTTTAATATTAGCGATATAAACTATCTTCACTTTTTTCTGCCCAGTGCTCCAATATAACTCTCATTACTCTATTTGACTAAAGACAAATACTTACAAAAACCTGAAACCACCATCTGAAAAACAATATTTTTGTATTTGAGATGCAGCATGCTTGGTAAAGCTGCATACTCCACTTCTGCGGCAGTAAAGAGCTCTTCTAAAGATTTGACTTTCTTTTAAATAAGGCCTTCTAGTCTAAAGTAACCTTGAGAACAAAAGACACAAGTGAAGATCTCTAGAATACACTACTGTCTCCAGGTTGTTTCACGTCCTCTCATGATTTAAATCCTGGCTCAGTTTGCTATGTTCAAATTATTGAAGCAACTTTCCTAATAAACCAAGACAGTTTTTGGAACGTGTATACTCTCAGGTTCCCAAAAGCGGAAAACAGTTGTGAAGTAGATCTGCATGTTAAGAATAAATCTGAGATGAACTTGAGCAGTTCTTTCATGGCAGATAAGATAAAACCAAAAAGTCCTTCCTGCCATAAATCAAGATTGCTAGATTTATAATTAATTTACCAAGCAAAATTGGCTAAGTCAGACAGAAAAAGATGAGGAACCTAAGATTTTCTTATTGTCTTTCAAATATATCTTGGCAATCATACTTGCAACTTTTTTTTTCTAACCTGCCTGGGCTAACTGGGAGGTCAGAAACCAGGACATCTATCTAAATATCACTAATACTGTTATAACAGAGAAAGATGATATAACATATACAGTAGCAGGATTTTACTTGTTAGCAAAGGAAAAGGGATAACAGTAAATAGTCAGTGATGATCATTGATTATTTTTTCCAGCAACTGCCATTCTTCGCAAGAAGGAAATCCCAGATATTAAAACACCACGAAGCAAACCTTCTAAATACAGTTTAAGACCTCCTCATGAATAACTTCCTGGTTTTGAAAGGTCTGCAAGGAAAAAGCATCAAATCAAAATATTGACATAGTTAAAGTGGAGTTATTGGAGCAAGGTTGATTCAGCCAAGAGCAAGCAAAGTTTCAATGTGTTTCACATTTTTATAATACAGAAATTAAATAAACTGAATAAACATTTTAAGGTGTTGGTTCCCTTGGGCTACCACATGTGTGTGTTCCTTTACACTGAAGAACACAGCCTTTCTTAGAAAGAAACCGCTTTTGTTTAGAACTCAGCAGATTGGAATTTTGCTTCAAGACTGGGATAATAAGCAAAAGATAGGATGCACAGGTGCTTTGCTAATATAAACCCCAGGTAATATTTCTTTACATTTACAGCACTGATAACTTCATGTTAATTCTGAAAGTCAAATTATTTTAACTAAATAATGAAACAAGAATCTCAGTTTTAATTAAAAAAATAAATAAATAAATAAAAAATCCTTCTCATTAAAACCAACCAACCAAAAAAATAAAAGAGAAAAAAGAAAGAAAAAAACCTTAAAAACAAAATGCCAACAACTTTAGGGGTGGGAAAAGGCTTCCTGTATTCCTTCAGGAAGCTGATTTCATGGTTCTCCAGAAGTATTCTTGTGAATTTTAAATGGATGTGGCATACAGTATTCTCTGGCAGAAGAAAGCCACAACAGATTTTGATTTATGTCTCGTTATTACTAGCTGTGTGGACTCTTAACAAATAGAAAATTAAATAGTCACTTACATAACCAGTCACAATGCATACATTTTTAATCTCTGTATGTTAAAGAGCTGCTAAAGACAATACAGCCCCAAACCACATAAAATTAAACTTCCCTAAAATCATTTTTAGAAAGGACATTTGATGATTTCTTATCATCAAATTATTCTAATTTTTCTTTTCTGTACTTTTTTAATTAAAGCAGCATCCATATGATTTCGAACTGATTTGCTACCTGAATTATCATCCAAATTTGCTATATAAAGATTGATGAAGAAAGTACAACACTTTAAAGACCTAGATATAGTCATGGTATTGTCTGAGAGGGAGAAAAGGCTGTGAAGTCTTTTCCTGCCTTGTCATATAAACCAGGTATGAGCTAAAGCAGAATTAGCATGGAGTAATTTCTCCCTCCTCCTGTCCACTGGTATTTCTGCCCTGCAAATGCAGTTATTTCAAGAAATACAAAGGGGACATTTCACTCCCTGGCAGTGTTCAAGGCCAGGTTGGATGAAGCCTTGCATGGCATGGTTTAGTGTGGGGTGTCCCTGCTTATGGCAGGGGGGTTGGAACTAGATGATCTTAAGGTCCCTTCCAACCCTAACTATTCTATGGTTCTATAACACCACACTATAATGAGGCAATCAATTTTTGGTTTTCTTTATATACAGTCAGGGAAATTCTTCCAGAGACTTAAAAAAAAATAAATAATAAAAATCAACCCCCCCCAAAAAAAAGCCAAGCTACCAAGGATGAACCAGCTTTTGAAAAACAGAGCTGAAAATAATTATTTTCCTGTCTTTACCTCCAAAGCAACAATCTCTTCCATCCATTTGGACTTAAATACATCTGCAACCTCTCATTATGGAAATTCAGGAAAAAGGAACATATGAGTTAGTAAAAAAACTTGACAAGGCTAAAAAAAACAGAAGAAAAAATAACTGGAAAAAAAATGCAAACTGATATAAAGATTTCATGCCAACTTAAGTATCTGGATGACTCAGTATTACTTGAACATCAAACTGCAATTTGCTCATCACTCATAGCTTTAGTTCCCTATACTACTAATACAAAACAACAGACAGCCATGCAGCAACAAACACGCACAAGCTATTTACAATGCATACCATCAATCTAGCTGTATAGTGGATTTTTTCCCACTTAGTGACACTGATTTCTAAAACATGCACTTATTACTTGAACTGGATGCTTAAACTGCTGCATTTTCACATATGTCTGACCAGAGTTATATTTAGCTATCATCAAAGGTGGCCATTACTCAGGCTGTCAGACTAGTAAAGTCAACAAAATATGGAAGAGGAGAAAAGATCTAAAGCATCATCCTCCCTAAGGAGAGCATGGTGCTGACAGTAGCAAAACTAGCTGGCAGTTTATGGAGCACATCTTTGTGTAGTTGCTTTCCTCTAGTCCTTCCACAGCCCATGGAGAGAGATGCTGTGAGTAGGCATTGAGTTGCCCAGTGGTCACAAGGACACAGTAAAGCACCCCTTATGACCTATTTTAATCAATGTCCCTGCATCACTCAAAGGCATGGTATACAAACATCTGACAGTTGCAGAAGCTGGGATACAGGCAAGCACAGCTGGCTGGGCAATGAGTTCACTTAAAAGAGACCATCATGCCAATGGGTAGGGGAAGGAGGACAGAGAACAGCAGCTGTTCTGCTTCAGCAAAATTTTACTATTCATTAGATGAAAGCAAAATATAACATTTTATCTTTGTTCTCAAGGGGGAAAATTCAATTTTTCCAGCACTGCTGAGTAGCACTAAGATGTGGCACACCTAAACTAATGAAGTCAAAAAAAGTATTACAATTTTAGAACACACATTACCTACACTTTGCTAATATCCTATTCAGTGATAATTTGTACCACTGTATAATTACAAATCTATAAAATCTCCATTAAACTCACACCAGTAAACATTTCTTTGAACTGAGTGAAATAAAACATTTTGATGTATGCTATCCTCAGCATTCACCATAGATATAGAAATATATTCAGTAGACTAGATTGCAAAAAAGTCGTAATTCCAGAAGAATCAAAGTAACAGGGTGCGTAATTGCCTCAGACCAATAAAGTAAAAAGGATGGCAGAATCAAGTAAAAATAAATTAAATAAATGTATTTTAGGTGGCAGCACCCTACCTTCATTTAAATGTATATTTCCTTGGCTTTTATAAGCTTGCTAGTTCCACATTAGAAACTGTAGGCTATAAACGGATAAACTACAGTCATTGCCTTGCGGATTCCAATATAGGCTAGCAGGAAAAAACTGCCCATAAAATATACCATATACTTTTGGAGGGGATTAAAATTTTTCTTCAGAATTACTTTCTAATTTTTTACCCACAAAAATTTGGTGTTAAAAAAAAAAAGTCTTCCCTAAATGAGAAGCACCAAAATGGCTGTTTCTTAAAGCAATGAATATTTAAAATGTTCCTGGTAAGTACTGATAAATGACAGGGATCATTTGTGATCGTCAAAAATTGCTCAGTCTCTTCTGCTTTAGAGACCTCGGAACCTGATCTTTTAATCACCGTATGCTAAAAAAAAAAAGTCTTATGAGAGGCATAATGGTTCACCCAGACTGCTTCTAGCTGTAAATTAGCAAGAACAAAGAGGAACAGAGGACTTAGGAAACCTGCCTGAGACTTTTTGTGATTGGGCACAGAAAACCTTTGGTTTTGTACTTTTCTTGAACAGGTGCAGACAGATGTTTTAATTTCCCACAGGACATCAAGTCCACGGACTCATCTTTATTGTATCACAGTCACAAGCCATAAAATTTCAAAATTCTGGCATATCTTCCTCTGATATCTTTCTCTCTCCATTAAAATATTCAAGACATACAAGATGGAACATGAGGAGTCTCTGCAAAGGGAATACATGGGATCAAAAGGTTGCTCACATACCTCTTCATGGTACCAACACCAGATGGCAACTAATAGCTTCCAAACTTTCACTTATATTAAAATTGAGTAATTATTTTTTCCAATACAAATAATATGGTATTTAAAATCAGAGCAAGAATCAGATGTGAGAGTATTACGTGTAAATGTATAAACATACATAGTTGTTTACAGAAATACACACACACTGAATCAGCAAAGGACCTGTAACTTTTAGCCAGTAACAATATATCTGCAAATTCATGAACATTTAATACTCAGCCTTCACAGGAAATATTCACAAATAACATTATTATTATTATTATTATTAAATACATGTAGGGAAAATAATCGATTAAGCAAATGGTATATTTCACAAGAAGGAAAAGAGGCCACATTTGAGAGAGACACAAGTATTCCTGAACTATTCATGCAGATGGCATTAGACTTTGAAACAGAAAATATAAACTTCAAAAGAAAACCCATGAATGCACCCCAAAAGGAATCAAACTCCTCCATCTTGTTTAAGACCTCAGATTTAAGCTAAGGGAGCAAACAAGACTTTCCAGCTTTACTGAGAAATATGACTATCTCCAAGCACCTGGCGGTCCGTTCCCTTCCTTCTTGCCATTCTCCTCTCTCTGTAGTGTCTTTCAGCAACCTCAATAAAAAGTCTGGCTGCTGTAGTGGCATGACAGCTATAGGCTGGGTGCCAGCCACAACTTTCCAGTTCATGAATGGATACGATGGGAGTTGATCACAGAAGACTGATGCCTGCAGGGTAATGTGCTTCCAAATATTGCTGCACAACTGCTGACCATTTTACAGAGCAACAACAGTATCCTTTCTAGCACAAGAAAGCCATTTTGCTTTTCCAGCTAAACATTAAGGAATGCAATTGCAAGACAGAAAGGGGCAGACACTATATAGTAGATAGCAATCCAAAGCATTATGGTAGTTAATGAAGAATATGGTCACCTTGCCCTTTATTATATACATATCAAACCACTCGATGGCAGGATATTGCCAGCTTTTTACTGGTAGAAGGAACGAAGTACTCTTTTTTTTGAGTGTAAAATATTTTTCCTTCTTGTTCTAAAATGGAGTATTTTTAATTACATTACAATATTTTAAATTTACAAAATTGTCCTCAAATATCAATAAGAAGTAGTAGCATCAGTTTTGGATGAAAAGCCTCATGAGAACATACATAACTCATGCTATAGCTGAAAAAGTGATGCTGCTCTAAAATATATATATTCTGTATATATATAATTCAGCTTTCCAAGTGTAAATATTGCAACAAGACATTTTATCACTGATTGCCCTCTAATAATGTACCAAATGCCAGCTTGGAAATTAAACATTCAAAGAATACAATTAAAATGAAACACCCACTTCTAAGGAAAAAAAAGGAATAAAAATGTGTGGTAAATAAATGAAGCATTCCTGCTGCCTGTGTCCAGTTCCTTTTTCCCACATGGCATGTTATTTGTCATATGAAGGCTGCAAAAATACCCTTTTAGAGAATAAATTAGAAAAATGAAGCATAAACAATAAAGCCTGCTCAGCAGTCATGTTTTCCAGTCCTCTGTAGGGTAGCTGCAGGAATTTTCCATGCTGTGAGTGTTAATGAGACCCTCCATAGGCACCATTAGTGCATAAAAGCAATCACCTATAACTCACCTTTTCAAATCTGTACTTCCTGTAACTTGAAACAAAATAGGAAGCATCACGCAAATACCATCCTCATTTACTTATATGTAACTATTAGCTAAAAAGGAGTTGACAACAGTAAAGTTACCACAATATATAAACGCTTCAATGATCAAGCACAGAATCCAGAAGCACTTGGAGAACATGTGCAGTTTTGAAGACTACAAAACTGTCCCTAAGCATATGGTTTTCCTGATGGAAGGAAACATACTTGGAGAAATTACTAATTAGCTAAAACTGGCTGGATTCAAGGTACTTATGTGCTTAGAACAGAACGAGTATCTGACTGTACTCTGTAATGACAGTAATCTGGCATAAAGAAACCCATACAAATTTCATACATTCCATTTTCAAGTTGTGGTTTATCTTTTACAATATTTATTTAAATTGAAGGGAAGGTGGAGGAAGACCAGATTTTCCACACGGATGCTATGAAAGTTCTGGCTAACAGCCAACAACATGAGGCAATTGTCACTAACCAGCACCTCACATGAGCAAGTTTCCAAACCAGGTGCTGGACTTCAGCCAAAGGCAGCTCCGCCAACCTGTGAAGGATCTCAAGCTTTTGGTAGAAAGTCCGTCATATTTATTTCACTTCTGAACTGCCAGCCCCCGGGCAAAGACATGTAGACATGTATAGGGTCTGTCATTCCCCAGTACTTCACAAATTTTAAGTGACAGAAAATAAGTTCATTCTGCCAAAAATGCAAACCTAGTGGTATTATTTGCTGTATTTAGTGACAGAAACATGAAACGGTAACCTTCCTATCTTGCACTGTAGTCTAGGTTCAAAGTGATTTCTCAATTCCAGTTACTGGCAAGTCTCTGCATAATTTGAAGAGATACCCAGGAATGACATGCATTTTTTTAGACAGGACCTACTTCTTCCACAAAACAAACACTGACTTGTGGTAAAAGCTTTCTTTAGGTTGCCCTTTCTTAGCTGCATTTCTGCTTCTGGTGACCTAAATTAACCCTTGGTTTCCCCACAGTTTTCAATACCAGTTACTGTTTCAGGCAGGACATCCTGTAGGAATGAAGTCCTTTTTGGCACAGTGCTAGTCGTTGCCAGGTAAAAATACCTTTCTGAATAGCAAGCACTACCTGCTGGATGAGCCCAAGCATGTAATGTGGGCAGCAGTTCTAAGCAGAACATACCAAATACGTACCAAATATATCCTTTAAAAACAACTTTGCTAGAGACTAGTTCTAGCCCTTTCCTACCCTTTTTATGGCTTTGATGCCCTTCAGGCCCATCATTGAGTAATTCAGCATGCAAAGCTTTCAAAGGCACTTTGGTGGCCAGGTTAACTTCCTGATGACTTACTGTGCTGCAAGAGCTCAGTCAGCATCTGTGGTGAACTGAAGCATGTGAAAGAGAGTAGTAAGTGAACAGGGTGAAGGAAGACAGCAGCTAGCAGTTAAAGGGACTTGGCTGCTGCCACGCTTATTTACACAACAAAACGCACTTCCAGAGTGCATTTCACTTCCATAGAAGTGAAAAATCACTGTGGCTGTACATGAGGTTTCCATCCTTAAATAAAATATGACTTCAGAATTATTCATTATGCAAACACATAAGTGCAAATAAGAAATGCACCTCATTAACAGCTCTTCATAGAACAAAAATGTGATGATGGACATGTTGCTAATTTATTTGAGGTAAATGATCTATAAATGTGACTTGCTAGGACGCGGGGCATCATGACAGCAGCCATTTTCATCTAAGACTAAAATATCTTTTGCTTCCAAATTTAGACTGGAATATCACCAGCAAGGAGTCAAATACTGATATTTGGTAGTTTCAGTGAGTGGTTCATATAACCGAAATGTCATTTCCTCTCATCTGATTCCATGAAATAACTCAGAAAAAAGTAAATTCCAGCACTGTTCATATTCCCAAACAGCAGTAGCTGAACTGCAGTTTTCAAAGGCAGGAGGCTGTATACACTATCCTAGTGGCATTTTAAACCACTGTGTCAATTACTGTTGTAATCTACATCATCTACTATGTCTCCCTCCATTTCTTTTTCTTCTCTCTCTCCCACTATCTCTATCTTTAATGAAAAAGTGAAATACTGCTAGTGCCTGCCAGACAGGAAATTAGCTCAACATTAAGGACAAGTAAAATTGCACTATCGCGCACTAAAAAGAGCATAGCTATTTTCTGAGTTTTTCTTATTGCTTTTCTACTCTGCTGCAGAGACGTTTGACTAAACCAATAAATAAGTAAAGTTCAAAATGGTCTGATCCAGAGTGCAGCAAAGTCAAGGGAAAATGTCTCAACATATTTAATTTAGACATGTCTGCCACAAACTCCAATCTCAAAGCAACTTTGAATTACTGTCAACATAGCTGGTACAACTGTTATTACCATGAGAAGCTCATTGCCACAGGAAAAGGTACAAAGGGACCACCAGAGCTAATGGAGGCTGGATCAGAGGTATTAAACAAAACAATATAAATGCAACCTGTGGCTCAGACAGTCCCTGAAATCCAGTCTGTTGGAAGCAAGATTCACCAGGGGAAGAAACACGTGGTTCTTCTGCCATATGTTATAGTTTGAGCAGATTGATGGGAGTTTATTTTGGTTTTAAATACTGTTTATGCCTTCATTCTGTCAAGAAAATTCCTTATTTCTTCAAACCCACTTACTGCAGCGAAAAAATAAAAGTAACAGAGTCTGACAAAAATAAACATGAACCCCATAAAATGCAACATTTGTGATGCTTTCTTTTTTAGTTTTGTTGGGTTTTCATTGATTGTTAGTGATATGGCACAAATAAATGGGGCATTCTGCTAGGAGTAGATGTATTTTTTCTCCTTGTAACAAATTCAGTAAATAATGTTCCACATATTGTGACACCAAAAGTGCTGGTGCTCTTCATCTGTTCTGAGATTGTTCCAAAGAATTATACTCAAACATCAAAGGCTGTTTTTCTTGACCCAAATTTTGCAGAGATATAAACCGTTATGGTAGATTAACTTCAACATTTCAAGTTATAGACATGACTCATTAGGTTTTATTTAGTGAACATTTTGAAGCATCAGCTTTCATGAGGTCTGTGCTTATATTTTTTTTTCCCTGTAATTACCCACTGAATTTATTTCAACTCATTTATTGTTAATTTGTCAAAATAAAGAATGGCAGTAGAATCAGCAACTTTGTACTAAACCATACCTCCATTTAACACCTACGAATGTTGACCATGGAACTATATTTCTTGTGTTCCACGGATACCATATTGGGATGGATTTTTCAGGACTTCAGTCTTAAAAGGACCATTGACAGCAATATATTTTTAATCTCCCTCCATTCATAGGTATTTCATATAAAGTTTATAGATCAGAGATTACTTTTGATTCAAATTATGGCTTCTCTGATGGGCAAGACCTACTTTATTGTGTGTTCTTAATTGTCTATTTTGTCCCTTCAAGTAGAGTGAGCCAGGCAAAAGCCATCTGGAGGCATGAGAAGATTGTGCCTTCATACTGGCCAACTGAGAACCAAGGAGAAGAAAGTCCCAAAGGCAGTGAGGGATGGCAGAGCAGGAAGTGCCAAGGGGAGCAGGCATCAGAAGAGAAAGAAAATCAGTGAAGATCAGAGGGGATGATTCAGAATTTTCTTCACCCCGGAAAGCCATGTAGTGGTTGAAACCAAGCATGGGACGAATGAAGGAACTACTTGCAAGGATTCACTGTATACAGAAAGCAGTATTGGAGCCCTGTTTATTTTGCTTTGCCTAAGCTAGCCGCACGGTTTTGTTTGGTTTTTGTTTGATTGGATTCTTGGGGGCTGAGGGAGGGAGAGGACTGTTGCATTTTTCTATTAAAAAAAAAATAAATAAAAACATTGTCCAGCAAACTGGATTTATGACTTTAAAAAACTTTTGGCCTTTTTCAGAAGCTCTCTGTAAAGAGAAGGTCAAGGCAGACTCTATTCCAAGCTCTGTCCTTTTCAGGGAACCACAGGAGTTCGACAGAATTTTGCTATCAAATCTAATTTCATTAAGATTTCAAGATTATATTTTTATACATTTTGTGGATTTACAATTCATAGATTTACACAATTCATGGAGATGTACTTTACATAGAGATCCAGAAATTTTATAAAGAGAATTTTATAGATCTATTAAATTTACAGATAAATATCCTTGAGGTAAATGAGAAAAGATCTTTTATTTATTTGATACCTACCACTTATGCCAGGGAGAATGAATTTCAGGTTATATTAAGTTTTCTCTTTGTGCATAATTTGCCCAGAAAGGAATATGTCTCTATCTGAATTAATGGATAAATGCTGAAGGACAGGAAAAGAAAACATATAGTCATCCAAATTTCTACTATGTTCAAATAGGATACTACAAAAAAGTTACTATGATGATTAAGATTATAATTACTCTTCCTAGACAAGGTATCACACAGATGGAGAACAAACATTAATTCCACCTGAAACTTAAACAAAGGGGCAACAATAGTTTACACATACCACTCAAAAATACACAGCAAAAATATGGACTCTAAAAATGAAACATATACAGAGTGAGCTATATTTCATGTTCACTGAACAACTAGAACAAAGTCTGTGTACAGCTCAGCTTTCTAGCTCTAGAGGAAGGGTTTAGATACTCAAGGAATCTTCAAAGTGAAACTGAATCTACAAGGGCATAATGTGGGAAAATAGGTTAAGAACAGGCAGTATTACCATTTTTAGTCACAGAGGAAATCGAAGAATATGAGTACATGTGAATCCCAATAGAGAGAGAGCAATGTCAAAAAAATAAAATAAGAGACTGAACATGCAGATAGAATAAATATCATGCCAGTATGTGAAATGACTGCGAACTACAATGATCAAAAAGGCTCACAAAAATATACTCCCATAACAGAAAAAAACTGCCCTACAAGTAAGAAGGACAAATGATCTAATAGTTATTCACCATAATTTCCATTAATGATAGAAAGTGCTAAAAAAGGGAATAATTTACCTGTCACACCAGAGTTTTGTGAACTGTGTTTATTGTTCACAAAGTACTCCAACGTCAAAACGAGCTGCTCAGACACTCATACTGTTATTAAAATGGTTCTAACAGCCTGAAATAATGAAATGGTTTTGAGGGTTTTCAAATCAGATGACCAACCTCATAGCTTTGGGGTCAGTCTCAGATTTCCCATATATTTTTCTTGTAGGTTTTGGTACTACTTTACATACAATCTACTCATCCTGTTCTGTTTCCAAGCTTCTTTTCCTTGTATTTCCCTAATAGTTCTTTAATTCTGCTGATTTGGAGCCCAGCTTTAGCAGAGTAAATTATCACACAACTATGTAGTTTTTCCTATATGCCCTCCTTCTCTTCCAATTTTTAGAATAAGTAAACCAGCTCTAAAATACTAGCTAAGACATCAATCTTTTCCCACATTTTGTTGTTCAACAGCTGCCTGTATAAGTGGCTTCCCCAGCATAAAACATAACTATAGATCCATAACACAGATGATGATAAAAGGTAAAATATAGCTCAGTATCAATCTCAGAATTGCTATATTTTTTTTTTGTAGAAAAGAATAATTTCCATTGAAAAGACATTTCTAACATTTCATCATTTGTTTTCATTCAAACAGGAAAGAATAAAAGTTCTTGCAGAAGAGAAATTCCAAAAAATATTTCAGTTAGATATAGAAAAACATAACCATTTTGAATTATTCTAATAAAGAGAATTACCTTAGAATGAGACAGGATAGGCAAATTAATTCTAATCTGAAATCACTATCTTTTATGTAAATCACATTTTTCATTTTTAAAAAAAAACTTCTCTTAGGTTTCAGAAAACAACCTCAGATCTGTATGCTATGAGTACTCTGCATATTTTTTTAAGCATAAACAGTTCTTTCATTGCCTAGAGGTGCAAAATATTTCATTAAAGAGCACAGCACAAAAATTTAATTTATACAAAAATTTGTGTTTTTTTTCTACACATCTGATGCACGTCCAAAATTCTATATTAAAATGTTTGCAAATATCCAGTCATCTCCTGAACCATTGCTTATCACAGTAAACAAAGTGTTCGGGCAGAGGAAGAGTCTTGGACTGCCAAGATGAGATCTCTCAGTCTTGTCGCCTAACTGGCTCCCTTCTCTTCTCCTGAAGAGCTCCTACATATTGACAGACCACACTGGAACATATTTATTGCCAGCTTTCAGTACCAGAGAGAACCTGGATGGCACAAGGTTGCAGTGGAGGCAAGAAATGTTGTACACTGTAAAAGACAGAATGTGGATAGGAACTCCTTCATGGGCATTGACTGTCTAAGGCATGAAAGATTTGCAGCACAGGCACTGTGCCTTGACATACAAAAAGCAATGCACCTTGCAGTGCTTTCTCTAGAGCATTCAGAAAAACAGGCTAAGGAATGGACAAGAAATTGCTAGAAAAGCAGCTTAGAGGAAAATATATGCATCCTGCCTCTCAAGAAACTGAGAATCACACTTTCCCACCATTATCATAGGCAGTCTTGTCCCTTAAATGTGCATTGAATTCCTGACATCATGCAATACTTCTTTTTAAACTCCCTTAAAACCTAAATTATTCCTCCTCCCATTATTTTTTTGCAGCTGTAGATACTATACATAGCCCTTTAACTATCTTTTATTGTAGTTTCTTAGCCAAAAATTGATTCCAGACTTCATAGCCCAAACTGCTCAGTACGATTTTTAAATTTTATCCACTGCTTTCAGCCTCCTATTACACTTCACACCAACCTGTTTTAACCTTTAGATCCTCAAGAGAACAAATCAAACATTAAGCCATAAGTCACTGCACTGTTCTTTTTAACATGTACTTGCTAGCATCTCTTTAAATTATTCTGGCTTTCTGCCTTTAGCAGCGTATAACCAAAAGCCAAGAAGGTCAGAATTTTGAGAGTACAATCTGATTCACCTTAAGCTGATTAACTTTCAAAAAGGGTACTTCTGTAGTGAAGCATTTCTATAACCATGCGTGTCTTGAAAACATTGTCACAAATTTCTCACTCCACAAATACTCTAAAAAATTTCTCACATGTATTTGGGAACTTTCAAACAATGTGATAAGGTTAACTTTCCCATTCTCTTGACCTTCTGTGCTGGCTTATATGACAATAATAATCTATCTACATGAAATCATAATAAAAATAACATCAGATAAACGAAAAGTGCTACTTATTTTGCTTTTAACCCCTAATAACCTACATTTCAGCATATCCACAATGTTATACTCAATACATTAAAGGAAGTTAGCTGTAGTCACAAAGCTGTGTGCTCTGATAAGAAGTGACTCGAATTTGGAATATCAGCTAATGCAAATAGAGAATCTTACATAACACCACTGAATATAATCACTACTTTCATGTTGAAGCAACTAATGATACAGATTAGGAAATAAAATCTGAGATTACACTTTAGTCACCAATTTTAAATTCAACAGATACAGCTGAGAAGTTTTATATATCTTCCTTTCCTCTTTAAGGAACCATGACTACTTGCGCACTGAAATGACCTAATCGGAGATTTTCTTCTATCTGGAAAAGGCTAATTTTTAGCCAGTACTTGTTAAAACAACTCAGTATTTAATATCTGCCATATTTATAAAATTACTTGGGCAAATAATTCAAAGTTTTACTCTTTACACTTCATATGATGTACATATCAAAAGTCCTTTTGTTACAGCTGTCTGAGCTTATTTACTGTGATTTAAGTGATACAGACAGGAGGAACTGAAATCCCATTATTACCTATGGAATATCTGATGTACTTCGGAACTCAGTATTCCATCTGATGACTGCTACCACTCATCTTGTATAAACTGGGCTGACAGAAAACTGATTCTGAAGGTTAATTTCACAACAACATAAAGTTTCTATATACATTAAAAGGCAGGGAAGAGAGTTTTGTAAGATTTTCTGACAACAGAAAATGAGTATTAAACTAATTAACTATAATAGACTCAACAATTCACCAGATTTTAGATCAAATTTTCCTAACCTTTGGTCAAATGAAAATTAATCTTTACATTACTCAATCCATTATTTACTTGGCTTTAAATGAGAGTTCTGTGTTTTATGTTTGCTTGTTTACATCATGTTAAATTGAAAGAAAAGCAATTTTATTCCAAAACAGCATGTAGAACATAGCCAGTTATCTGCTAGGTTTCATAATGAACAGCAAAGAAATTCAATATAGACTAATTAATAGTCCAAGCTTCCAGTTTCTGGGTAATTGCTGCACATTTGTCACACCCAGTTTTCTTTAGATTTGTTTTCCTGTGTTGCTCTTTATAGATAGCAAGAGTCTTTAAAAGAATATGTTTTTTGTAAGCTTTACATTCATAAATGCCAAAACCCAAGAATAAAGTCTTGATGCATCACAACTGGTGATAAAGGTCTACTCACAGGAAAAACCAAATCCTTCCTGCTTTTCATGACAGGTGGTAAACAAGCAGATCAAAAATATGTGCAATTCTGCTTAGAATCTTTTTTTTTGGGGGGATGGGGAGGGGTCATTTTACATCCACAAACATTTTTTAATGTGCAGCATTTAACGGCATTACTTGAAAGCCTTAAAGTCTGACTATTTAAGCAGCTGTGGTTAGTTGATCTCGGCTGGACACCAGGTACCCACCAAAGCTGCTCTATCACTCCCCTCCTCAGTTAGACAGCGGAGGAAAAATATAACAAATGACTCATGGGTCGAGATATGGACATGGAGAGACCCATCAGCAATTACCAACACTGGCAAAATAGACTTAACCTGGAAAAATTATTTTAATTACCAATCAAAATACAAGTAGGATAATGAGAAATGAAAAAGCAAATCTTAAGAATACTTCCCCCTCACCCCTCCCTTCTTCCTGGTCTTAACTTTCTCTACCTCCTTCCCATATGCAGTGCAGGGAATGTAAGTTGTGGTCAGTTCTGCACACATTTTCTCTGCCACTCTTTCCTCCCCACACTCTTCCCCTGCTCCATCATGGGGTCCCTCCCACAGCAGGCAGTCCTCCAAGGACTTGTCCAGTGTGAGTCCTTACCACGAGCTGCAGTTCTTAACAAACTGTTCCAATGTGGGGTCCCTTCCATGGGTGCAGTCCTTCAGGAACAGGCTGCTCCAGTACAGGCTCCTCTCTCTGTGAAGTCACAACTCCTGCCAGGAGCCTGATACAGTGCAGGCTTCCCATGGGGACACAACCTCCTTTGTGCACCCCCCTGCTCCAGTGTGAGGTCCTCCATGTGCTGCAGGTGAGGATCTGCTCAACCATGGACCTCCATGTGCTGCAGGGGCATGGCTGCCTCACCACGGCCTGCACCATGGGCAATTTCTGCTCCAGAGCCTGGAGCATCTCCTCCTCTCCTTCTGCACTGACCTGGGTGTCTGCAGGGCTGTTTCTCTCACAGATTCTCTCTCTAGCTGACTTAGTGGCTTATTTTCACTTCTTAACTATGTTATCTGAGAAGCATTGCCACCATTGCTGATGGGCTCAGACTTGGCCAGCAGCAGGTCCTTCTTGGAGCTGTACTGGACACAGGGGAGGCTTCTAGGTGTTTCACACTGAACCCTCTCCTATAGCCCCCCTGCTACTAAAACCTTGCCAAGCAAACCC
Source organism: Agapornis roseicollis (assembly GCA_002631895.1). Taxonomy (NCBI): domain Eukaryota; kingdom Metazoa; phylum Chordata; class Aves; order Psittaciformes; family Psittacidae; genus Agapornis; species Agapornis roseicollis. Next base: position 26,758 of record NDXB01002601.1, read on the forward strand.
AATTGGACATCAATAGATGTCCAATGTACATTGGCTGATATATTTTCGTTCTTAACTTTTTTGGTTTTCTCTCTTTCAAAACTATGGGAAAATAAGTTTGTCTGGACATTGCTCTTCTTCCTTTCATTATCTGTTGCATCTAGAGCAGTCTTCTCATCACTATGCTCTCTTTTATTTCTTTCCTTGTCTGTCACTATACCTTCATTAATACTCAGTCAAGGTTTGTGGATACTCCAAGGGTTAAAATATTCAATGGATTAGTTCAGCTAGTCATATTAATGACTATATTAATTTCAGGAGACCTCACCTTGGATATAAACCCCACTGCAAGGCATAAAATGTCACTGGTTTATCCTCTAAGTAATCCAGATCTATCAGGAAACTGGATAGTAGTTTTAATAAAATGGGACTCATAAGTTTTTATTACTTTTATAATGAATGCTTTCCCATTTATTGGCTCTTGGAAGGAGTAATTTAGCTTCCCGATTTAAACACGACTTTTTATCCTTCACAACTTGCAAGTTTCAATGTTACATTCCTAACATTATAAATACAAATGCAGATATGGAGGTTTTAATAAAGCTATGGAGTTCTTTTCACTAACATATACCATAATATTATGAAGATCATAGGAAAAAGAAAAAAGATTTAATCACTTTTCTAGGCTGATACAGATAACATTTTTGAGCATACAAGAATATAAGCTTTACAAAATGGTTATCAGTGATCATACTGATTTAAGCAATATATACTGTTATACATTGTATTTCACTGCTTCTCTTGCTCTTCAGATTTTCTTGGGAAAAAAAGCATTCTAATATATTTTCCCCATTTTAATATCCTGGCCCTTACTGACATCAGTGAGAGTTTTACCATCAGCTTCTCCGATCCCAAAATGGAAAGATGGAACATCGACATTTTTGTATAAAATGAACCAGGAGACCAATACTGATTTCAAGGAGAGGATAAAAATAAATTTCTCTCCTATTCTTTTTTTCTTTCACCATGAATTAAGATCCGAAATTTAAAAATATTGCTTCTGAAGCATTATCTAATTTTATTTTGGTTTGGTTTGGAAAAGACAGAAAGATGTGCTCTAATATCACCAAATGTGTTTTGTTCTCTGACTTTGTTACAACAGTAAACAGGAAAAGAGCAATGTATTTCCACAATCTGTTTTTAAAAATTGTGAGAAAAATTCACTAAGTAGGGAAATTTTGGCATCACCAGAGATATCCTAGCAAACTAGTGTCCACTGGAGATTTTAAATTCTGCTTAAATCCCCTAAATTCTAATTTAGGGAAAGCAAAGCTGTCAAAGTTTTCAGGTATGGTACCCTGGTATAAAACCCATGAACACTTATATGTCCCCTTGCTCTTTTCAGTGTATCTTAGTGACACGATGTCAGTAAAGTGCTTATGATAAGCTGAAGAAATTTTTATAAACAGCTTAAACTTTGGCTCTAAAAAACTAGTAAAAAAGTTTTTTTCCATTTTCTTATAGCAAACGGGGACATGAGACAAAGAAACAGCAATTGGCAACAAGTGCATGCATCCCCGCTATTTTTGCAACACTTGAAGTAGCAATAGACTGGCAAGTTTAAGACTTAAATTAGAGCAGCATTCACAACTACACAAGTTGTAACAGGAGCTGGCAATAGGAACAGATGCATCGATACATGCCACCTCCAAAATAATGGTGAGCAGTCGCATATGCAACTTCCATACAACAGAACATTCTAAAGTTCACATATGACACAAGAGCAGAGAGCTATTTATAAAGCACTCACTAGCTGCTTATGAGCAACAATATATGTAAAAAATAAAATTATTAGAATGAAATTTAGTAAAGCTTCAGCCTCTTGGACTTCATGAGGAAATCCTGAATTTCATACTTACCTTTTTGTGGCTTTCTGTTTACTGTTTTGTATTTTAGTTCAAGGGTTTTGGTTTTTTGTTATTGGTTGGGTTTCTTTTTAATTGTAGCTAATGAATTTGGAGGTTGCTAATACATTATCATTACTCAAATAACTAAGCTTGGGAACAATAGATTTTTTTTTTAATTAGCTATCTTAAAGTACCATTATAATCATCTAATCATCCTGTGAGGCAGCTTTATGCATAAATGCTTTAAACATTCATTGCCTTACTACTGAGGGCTATGCCTCAGTTTATATACTCTACAAGAAAATAAAATGAGTGTTATGCACTTAAAAACATGCATGAACAGAAAATGTCCGAATGCTGAATGCTGTGGTTTTAGGTCTGTTTTTCTCTCAACACTTTCTAAAGCTTAAAGAAATAAACCAACTTGTAAATTTAAATTAAATATTTAAGAAAAAGGCTTTGTGTTTCTGTTTGATTTATGTAATTTACACTGTCTACACCTGCTTATTTCCCATAAACCTGGAATAATGCCACTTTAAAATGACCAAGCAACTCAACTGTTAAAGAGTAGCCTTTAAGATTTTCATGTATACATCTGCCTCTATTTAATACACCAGTCTTTCAGCGGAACTACTTCTGAAAAAGACTCTTAGTGATTCTTGAGAATTACTGGTGTAACTCCTCAGCAAAATGAATGTTGGACTGCAGCACAGGAAAGCACAACCTAGCTAGCGTGAGTATCAACACTGAAAATGCAAACGCACACACATTAGCGGCAAGCCTGCTGAGGACTCGGTACAAGTTGGGGATGCTGGCCAATAACAAAGCATATGCCAACATGCTTTTATTAATAGGCTACTTTCAGCAGATTTAGGAAAAGGTGAAAGAAATCTATTCATCGGAGTGGCAATCAGACCTTCATGTGACCTTCATGTATACACACCCTAAAAGCGTGAGTTTAACATAGTCTTATTTAACTTGATGAAGGCTTAATCTTTTAGGTATATAACAAGGATTATCACAGATTTACGTGCAGCTGGTACGTGTTTCAAATTAATAACACTTACAAATGAACCCAAATAAGTATTTTAATAGTCAGTTTACATTTTTAAAGACTATGTCCAATAATATCTTTATGATATTTTAATAAATTTAATAAATGTTAATATTTTAATATCTTTATGAAACTATAATTTGACATAGCATGATCATTTTTCTATATTAAATATAATGCTCTTTATCTCTGTGCTTCTTTCATTTTAAAGACTCCTGGAACTGATACCAGTAAATGTTAGAATCATTTAAATATTATGTTTTAAGATTGATCAATAGATCACTATCACAGTTTTTTATTAAAATATCATTTAAATGTAAGAGTTATCTTTGGCTAAGATAAATTCTTCCTAAGTGGTCAGTAAAGCAAGGCAAATCTTCCTAAACAACAGATATATTATGATGTAAATTTTCTCATTCTCAAATCACCTTCATTATACTGATTTGAATTTTGCCCAGAAAATTTATTTCTTATTTATTTTTCAGCAAGATATTGCTAATAAGTATTCATTCCCTATTTCCAGAATATTAACAGAATTCAGACTTCTGAAATCCACATTCTTTTGCAACCAAACTGCCTCATTTGCTTTTTATATAGCTACCACTCTTGCTTCTCTAACGCTAACAGCATGTTTTAAATACTATATAGGGTACCAGATACAACTCTCAACTCCAACATGCTGGTAATCAAAACTAGTTAACAATTTTTTCTTCCTGGCTGTTCAATCTATTAGAAGGCCCTCCTGAAAATCTCAGTACTATCAGGTTTGGAAGCCCATAAGCAAGAAATAATGTCTGGTTATGTCTCATCTGCTCTCCTCCAGAAATGTAATGCTGAGGACAGAAAAATAATCCTAGTTTTATTAGCTGACATGCAACAGCTCTATAAATAAAAGAGACAGAACAGTGATTTGTGGACAGCTTGTAATACAGATGATATTAAAAAAAAAAATCTTTACTATAAATGCATTTTCTGCCTAATACAATTTTATGCATTACATATATTTTAAAAAAAGGAAGGTGAATGCTTCACCATAAGCAAAGTACAACTCAAGCTAAAATAGGTCTATCAGAAAAAAAGAACTGCTTGGAAGACAGAGCATTTGACTTCAGAATACTTAATTTAAACCTATGCTATTCAACCACTTAAATAAGAAATCTGAAAGAACATATGGAGTCCATCAAGTAATGCAGGTTTGTGGGTTTTTGGTTGGGTTGTGGGTTTTTATTTTGTTGGGGTTTTTTTATTTATTTATTTATTTTTAGAAGAAAATATCTTCTTTACTTAATAGAAACCAATCTTCTTTCATTGTTATTTATATCAAGTCTTTATAACATTGATAAACAGGTGCACAGAAATTTCATTTGAGAAGCAAGAAAAGCAGGACAAAACTGCAAGCAATGCTTATTAAATGTGATTCTTGCATGATAATTATATAATTTCTATATCGAGTTACAGCAATAAGATGGACAGACGTGCAAAGCATTTTAAATTATTAGTTCAATGATAATATTTCTTCACCAATTTACCAGAAAAATCAGAAAAACTGATCTGGATCTATTCCCTGAAAGTACAAGTCTTCTCTTGCTTTAGTTTGACAGTGTCTTAAAAGAAGTAGTTTGGATGTAACAGGATGTGTTGTTGACACATTCTATCTTTGGATTTTCAAATAGAATGACAAAATAAAATCAATAATAAGATGTGTTTTTTTCAAGAGCCCAGGTTCTAGGCATTATTGCTTGGAAAAAAAAATAAAAAAGATAAATAATTCATATCGTATTGAATTTAAATCTAAAAGTTTTGTAAAACCAAACTAATGATCAAAACCATATACCAGCATCTACAGCTGTTTGTCTGGGGTTTTTTTAACTTTTACTATATTCAGGTGGTACTTCATTGAGATATATAAGCAAACCAAGTATTCCTAAAGTTTTGGTCTCCATAGTTTCGTCTCTTCATGGAATAGATGTCCAAAAGCAAACATTTGTCAATGCTCTGTCAGTTCTCTATTTTAATAATAATTTTTCATATCCAGTATTCTGTCTTATGCTTTAATTACCCATCAGAGAGAGAAAAGCTTATGTGCACATCTATTTACATTCAATCCACATTACCTGTCAAATTTCATGAAATATTTCATGAAAATAAATTTACTCCTCCTGAGAGAAATGCAGATCTATTGAAGCTGTGCCTGTAAGGCTTATATGCTTTACAGCGTGTCCTAAATTCAGAGAAACAATTGAGCAGTGATCCCTCCATCAACACATGCACATATATTGGAATTTGAAAAGTAACTTGCCTTTGAAAAACAAATTAGAAATGTTTTTCTTCAATGCCTCACAGCAATTTTAAAAACACCATATCTTTACTCAGCTAGAATTCCAATAATACACATTGCAAGCCATGAATGTGGACAAATATTTAATTCAATAACTTCACTTCTGCTACACAAAAAAAACCTTGGCTTTTTTTTTTATTTAATATATTTTTATCAGTTCTCCTCCTTTAAGAATTTTCAATGTTACCATTTTCATACAAACCTGACATTGTACCTCAGTGTTTTTTTTTCCTTTTTCATTAAATCCATATGAATCATCCAATTACCCCCATCCGTGCTATTAGTCAACGTAGTCAAAACTTATTGACAGCCTTTTTTGACAAGGCTGCATGTGCTTCCAGAAACACCTCCTCAAGTGCAGGTCTTCCTTTTTTGCCCCACTGAGATTATCTATAAGCTGTGGGCTATTTGCATCACCAGCACTACATAGGTTAACAATGACAACCTCCACTGACAGTCCTGAGGGATTGTCCTGATGGATCATTTGGGACCTCCTCGAGAGAGATAAAAATCAGCAGCAACTAATTCCCAGAGGAATCTTGGAAATCTAAGAAATACATCTCCTTTGTCTCTTCAGGTACATAGGCTATGCTTCTCATGTGAACTGCAATAGAAAACACCCATGAAGGACCAGTAGATTCACTCAATACCTAAAGAGCCACAAACTGCTATACCTTATCTTTGAAAACAACAGCATGTTGTGTTATCAGCTGTTCCAACCCATCGATATGCACCTGAACTACTTTAATTGAAGGTGTAATATTAAAGGTCTGACCTTTGGAAACCAAGTATTTCAAGTTACTTGGGGATTATTCACACCAACTACTATATATGCTTCACTTACATATGTATTCCAGGCTTCCCATATAGCCATTGAAGCACATTTGCTTCTGTCTTTAGGCAATATAATTACATGTATTATCAAGCAAAATGGATTTGACCCTTACATGGGTGCTCAGGGAAAACAGGAAGAACTTTAAAAAAGAACACAATGGCCAAATGGTATTGCCTTGAAGACAATAAAGCTAGAGCAGAAGACAGCAAACTTGCAGCATCATGTCCTCACACACTGACCAGCAGCATGTCAAGACCAAAGACATATACTCCATAAAGTATACTCAGCAAAAAATTGATTTTTTAGAACTGAAATGCTAGAGAATGTTGCTAGTAAGATGTTGCTTTGTACCATGTTACTATGATAGGCTTCATTGGCATAATTTAGACATTAAAAACAAGACTGTTAATTCTATCAAAACCAGGGAGACTGAAGGCAAAGAAATGTCAAGCCCTGCCTGTGCACTTGCAATTTTTTACAAGTAATCCAGACGGTTTTACAGCTTGTTTCATAGTAACTGTAGGAGTCTAACAAGCAATCACCATTCTATGGCATTAAAACATCTTCTCTAGTAACTGTTGAGGCTGTTAAAAATACTAATACCCACTCACCAGAAAAGACTCAACCTACTTGCAAAGCCTAGAAAGGAGTTCACTCCCGTTCTTCAAAAATAAAAGTTGATGACATGGAAAATAAAGAAGTTTCTTGTGTTTTTTTCTATCTTGAAATGTATACTCTAGACTCATTTTTTGCAACAGGCAAAAAGGAAACATTAAAAAAAGTCTATGAAAACTCAAGAAAAAATTCTGGAATAGGAACTTTTAAAGGTATTTCTAGATAAAAGCTATATTCTTTCAAAATAATACTTCATAAAGAGAAAAAAATTCTTCAAGATGTAAACATTTAATTATCTTTGCATGTGGGTACATATTACTTCTGCAATAGCTGTTCCAATACATGACATCTTTCTCTTATTTCAGTTTAAATCCTAAAGTTTATAAAACTTATAAAAATAAATTCAAAATCCCATGTGACTAACGGCCAAAACATAAAATATATTTTCATTTGTTGTTTTCTGTTCAATAACTACTTTAATAATGTTATTAAAAGACATGAATTCAACTAATTGTGCATGCATGACATTCACATGATGTAATACTTTCTGTTAGAAGCCACACATGATAAACTGTAGGAGTTCTATATGAAAAAAAGTCAGCCAAACAGGTCCTCCATGGAGGGCTGAAATAAGCAGTAGCTCAGGGATAAGGAGCCATGTGTGGAGCCTCAGCAAGAAAGCTGAACAGAGAGGTTCCTAACATAAATATATTATGGGTGCAATCTTCAAGCTGCTGTGACAGGTCTGTGTTAAGCACCACAGTAGCCTCCAAAAGGCCAAACAGCTGAAGCACATCCAGTGTGGATGGTGGCATTCTGCTGACGAGTAAGTCAATGTAGTGAGAGCATTGGTTCCTGGGGCAGAGAGAAGACTTCATAATGGTAATTACTCAGTAGAAAGTGTCCAGGACTGACTGGGTTTAGGAAATTAGATGGATGACGAGGTTTCTGTAATTGTGGCCCCACTGTGAATAGTAAACAATTTCAAAACCCTGAGGTTCAAATATTCACTAAAACACAGAATGCAGATCACTACATAAAGAACATTTCTATACAACATAAACATGCCTAAAATATAATGTAATACACTATGTTACAGTTCAAGAATGCACTTATGCCAATAAATAATATGGAATACTATTAAAGTCAATGTAAGACTATTCACTAACACACATCCAGTGTGAGATAGCAACAAAATTGTTACTATTTCCATACTTAACTCAGCTGCATTGAGAAGAAAAATCCAGCCATTACAATAACATAATTGCTTAAACAATCATAGGTCTCTAACCTTCATATTCTAATACTGAATCTCCATTAAGAAAAAAAAAAATCACAACAGGAAGCGTTCATCTATGGAGTTACTTCTTATTTCAACACCCTATCAGAGCATGGGAGGAATTAAAAACCAACTAAAACGATGGGAAAAGCAGAGAGGATTATGAAAATATGGTGTGGTGGGTTGACACTGGCTGGACAACAGGTACCCACCAAAGCTGCTGTATCACTCCCCTCCTCAGCTGAACAGAGGAGATAAAACATAACAAAAAGCTCATGGGTTGAGATAAGGACATGGAGAGATCACTCACCCATTACAATCATGGGCAAATAGATTCGACTTGGAGAAATTAATTATTACCAATCAAAATATGAGTAGGATAATGAGAAATAAAAAAACTCCAAATCTTAAGAATACCTTCCCCTTCCCTTCTTCCTGGGCTTGACTCCCAGTTTTCTCTGCCTCCTTCCCCAAGCAGCACAGGGGGACAGGGAACAGTGGTTGTGGTCAGTTCACCACACGTTGTCTCTGCAGCAACTTTCTCCAAAGGGGAGGACTCCCCACACTCTTCCTGTGCTCCACCATGAGGTCCCTCCCACAGCTGACAGTCCTCCATGGACTTCTCCAGTGTGAGTCCTTCCCATGGGCTGCAGTTCTTCATGAACTGCTCCAGTGTGGGTCCCTTCCATGGGTGCAGCCCTTCCAGAACAGGCTGCTTCAGTGTGGGTCCCTTCCATGGGTACAGTTCTTCAGGAACAGACTGCTCCAGTGTGGGTTCCTCTCTCCACGGGGCCACAGCTCCTGCCAGGAGCCTGATCCAGCACCAGCTTCCGACGGGGTCAGAGCTTCCTTTGGGCACCCCCCTGCTCTGGTGTGGGGCCCTCCCTGTGCTGCAAGTGGAGATCTGCTCCACCATGGACCTCCATGGGCTGCAGGAGCACAACTGCCTCACCATGGGCTGCACCAACAGTGTCTGCACATTTGTTTCTCTTATATGTTCTCACTCCTCTCTTCAGCTGCTGCTGCACTGGAGCTTTTTCCCCTTCTTAACTATGTTACCCCAGAGATGCTCCCACCATCACTGATGAGCTCATCCTCAGCCTGTAGTGGGTCTATCTTGGAGACAGCTGGCATTGGCTCTATCAGATGCAGGGGAAGCTTCTAGCAGCTTATCACAGAAAACACCCCCCACTACCAAAACCTTGCCATGCAAACCCAATAAATTCCACTCCTCACCTCTGTAAATTGTACATTTAAGAATGATCATTCACATTCATCATTAAAATGTACATTCATCACACAATCTTCATGAATTCTCACACCAAAATCAAAACATCAACAGAACCCCAAACAAAAGTGGACAATTTACACATCATCCACCCTTCAACACAATTGCAACAACTGGAATTCCCCCATGTTCATTTCACTCTCTACCATTGTTTAGTCCATGTCCTGCTCATTACCGTCCCAATTACTATACTTACAACAAATTCCTTATGCCCCATGTTGGGCAACAAAAAGGACTATGGTTGGTCTACTTTGACTGGACACAAGGTGCCTACCAAGCCACTCTGTCACTCCCTTCCTCAGCAGGACTGGGGGGAGAAAAAAAGATGAAAAGAAACCCTGATGAGTCAAGATAAAGGTACTGCATCAAAGGTTGTGCATAGAACAAATACTCTCTACTTCCCATCACCAGGCAATGTCCAGCCACTTAAACCACTTCCCAGGAGCAGGGCTTCAGTACACATACTGGTTGCTCCAGAAGCCAAATGTTGTAAATAATGAATGCCCCCCCACACACACTTCCTCCTCCTTTCTCTTAGCTTTTCATTGCTGAGCAGAAGACATATGATATGGGAGACACATGATATCCCTTTGATCAGTTTGGTCACCTGTCCTGCCCACGTCCCCTCTCCCAAGATCTATTGGTGAAGGGGCAGTGTTGGAGAGACAGCCCTGATGAGCTGAGCACTGACCAGCAATAGCTGGTTGGTAACTGTTGATAACTGCTGTGTTATCAACAGCTTTCCAGCCACAATACAAAAACACAGCGCTGTGAGGGCTGCTGACAAATTCAATTTACCCTATCTAAAATGGCCAGAGAGCTATATAGCAGAAAGTTATGGTGGCTATCCAACATGCAAGTTATACTCCATGGTACAAGGAAAATATAATTTTAAAGAGCAGATATCACACCAGTACAGGAAAATAATGACATTAGATCAGAACAGCTTGGTCCTTAACAGGGCAATATTTACACTGTATTAGTTTCATGAGACAGAGGTAAAGGATGCAAGCAGAGTAACCCGGGTCTACTATGGAGGAAGAAATATTGTTAGGACAAGTAAAGCATAATTGTTGAAGATACTTGTTCTGCTCAAGCTGGTTGAGAACTTTCAGGAAATGCTTGCAAGACACCCAGGCAATTTGAGGGAAAAATATCACATTCTCACAGTGATGGTATGAGAATTACAGAATCATAGAATGGTTTGCGTTGGAAAGGACCTTAAGATCATATAGTTCCAAACCCCCTACCATGAGAAGCACCAATAAAAGAACTTTCAGAGTTTTGCAGTGAATAAATCAAATAACATATCTTATGGTTTGACTCATAAGGCAATCTTCTCACTCATTAAATAAGTGAAATTGAAAGAAGTGATTCCAGTTCTTAATTTTTTTCTGAAAATAAGTTATTTATCTGTTTTCAGGTACTTTCCAAAGGAGAGATATATGATAACAGAAAGCAGTAACTACACCAAAGCCACATATAACAGTAGGAGAAATGAGCACACTACCGTCCTTTTTTAACCTCATGAAATCCAGATTAAATATAACAACATGAACCTATCTGAGAAAAGACAGTAAGCTTTTCACATCAATTGACTTAATAGCGTATGAAAAGTAAGGTGCTATTAGCTGTTCATTATCCATATTGTACAGGTGAAGAAATTGAAGCAAAATATTAGTTCTCTATATAGCTTCATAAAGACATTAAGAAAGGAAAACCAGCACTCAGAACTTGCTGACCTCAAGCTCTAATCCTACACAGCATTCTGTCCATCTCATCATAGCACACAGAAGAGTCAGAGACCTTTACTGTATATTAAAATACATTTAAATATTATGCACCTAAGAAAAGAAGTCTGGTAACTAAATATCATGGATATTTAGTGTATTCGATATTCAGCACAAAGTAATTGTTGTTACCTTCAGTGAGCACCATAGGAATCATAGGCTGTGTAAAGAAGAAGGAAGTATATAATGTACAGAACAAATTCCTGGTTTCTTATTAATGAACAGAATGGCTAGTCAGAACCATATATAACAATTTTGCAAGGTAGTAATAATAATAAACTTAAAATAATGTCTGCCATGTATAACTGAAACAGGAAAAAATCCCTTTTCTTGTACCACATGAATAACACAGCAATCCCTTTTAAAAAGTTCAGTGGATTCTTTTAAAAACCATCCAGCTTCTTTTTTCACAACAATAGACAGATTTTTCTCTATGTAATGTATTTACCTAATTAATAATATGCACTGTGGAGTATTTTGTTAGCCCATGAAAAATCCACTACACAATTCCTCTGAAATCCTCTATCTTGGATTCTATACTTCCTATTTAAATTTATCATCATGCTGTGAGCATAACGATGGCTGCTTGCCAATTACATTAAAGCACCCTGTCTGGAACCCATCATTAGCTTAAGTCCACTTTTCAGGGAGGAATAATTCAATCATTTTATATTTTGTAGAGCTCTGGATCAATTCAAACAGGTAATAAGACCAGTTTTAAAAGGCATTCTTCCTTCAGTTTGGAAGAAAGAAACTTTATTTACAACATTTCTTACAGTGCCACTGAAGAAACAGGACTGTGTGCAAACCTCAGTTAGATAGAAGAAATCCCACCTGTTTCTTCTCCTGCTTCACACTAGACAACACAAGCTTTAGTAGAGGAGGCATAAATACAGAAAAGTTATTGGTATTCTGCTATATAAAATATTTTTCTTTTGATAGGATGGTGATAAAGCAGAGCTTGGTCCTAAACCCCCATTCTTCTCACTTTGTAGTGACTGTGAACACTTTCCTCCACTAACATAGCTTATAGAACTATCTACTGATGACTCAAAAAGCCACCTGTTGTGCCAACTTATCCCCTATACCCACTTAATATCTCCTTTTAGCCATACCACTGTCACTTTGAACTGATGATTCTCCCATCTTCACTTTGAAATTCTTTCTGCCTCTTTTTCCATCACTATCACAACTATTATTCTCCTAAATCTTTCAAGACTATGTGCTATATTTTTTCCTTGTTCTTTCTTCTCTTTACCCTCATCAGTTATCCAAAATCTTTCTCTAGTATCCAGTATTTTATTTCCACACACATTTCAGCAAGCACTGCCATTCAACAACTCAGCGCTTCTATTAACAGGTTCTTGTTCTGGCCCTGGGTTATTCTCTTACCAATCCTTTCAGCTTCACTGGCAATTTCTGTGCAACAACACTGTTGTCAGACCACATGCTTTTGACTCTGTCTGTCCAGTCCCTCTCTGATGCCATTTCAAAATTTAAATATATAACACTGTCCTGAAACTGCTGAAAATGCCACGTTTAACCCGCTCTGCTGAGCCCAGTTCCTGCCCATCAGGAATCCCTGGCCATATTCTTCAAATCCCTTTTGTTAAGCTCCTTCATTCAAAGGCCACCTCTTCTTTCCCTTCAAGTTGTTCTTTTATTAATACCTACCTTTAGCCCACATACAAAGCAGACAGCTGATTCATTCTGACATGTATATGCATTTACATTCAACTCTACTTACACGCATGTGCAACCTGACACTGCTGGTCAGGCAGTTTATATCAGAAATACAACCTGAACTATACAAAGTGCAACATGGTAGAAGAAAGAAAAGATATTTTACATACTGCATTTTTTTTAGCTCATTCACAATACATTCATAGTGTTTGCAGTATAGGGTATTTGTCCACTCCTGCACCCATATTCACACAGTCACATGGTGAATGACAGAATTTCACTGCTTCTGAACTACTGAAATATGGTATTATAAATTAAGTGCAGCCAATATGTAATGTCTGTGATCATTGGATAATGTGGGAAAAGTACCATTTCATCTGTCCAGCTGCTACTTCACCTGTTACATCTGGTACTTATCCTCAGCCTATCAATTGGATTTATATTAATGGCTTCCTTGGTTATTTTTTTCCTACATGCTATCCTGTAGTGAAGAGACTTGATATTGTCAATTAAAAGCTCAGACTTCCATCTCATCAACAGCACATCACACACCTGATCAAATTTGAGAGAGAAACTGTGTCTGACTAGTTTTCTAAATGAGCCTCGTATATATTCTATTTTTGAAACATTAGCTCATTCATCAATAAATGGCTCTGTTATTCTGTTATTTTAGATTTTTATATAATAATTAAACAATATAGTATACTTCACCCTCCTTCTATACGTTGGGTTGGTTTTTTTTCAGATGATATATAGATCAAATGCAAAGACATTTAATATATGAACATGCCATTACGAAACATGCACAATCCCCTATTTATAAGTAAAGATTTAAAGCTTGCTACACTGTGGGGAATTACACAGTTCAATTTTTGTCATTGGGATAGTTATGTAATCCCATCTAAACAAAGTATTATTCAGGCTGCTCAGCTTGACTGGCCCTGTGCAGAAATGGCTAGATCAGAACTATCACACTTTTGCAGATGCTGCTTAACCCCTTACACAACCTGCAGAAGGTAGCTTGGGAAAAGGCAGAGATTACGTTATCACACTGCTGGCACCCCAGCCATCTTAGACCCAGATCTAAGGAGTTTCAGTTTGCTTTCCAGAAAGAAAAGAAAAAGGGTATACTGAAATGGAGAGCAAACTTCTATAAGCAAAAGAAACAACTGTAAAAATTTATAAATGAAAATGTAAAAGACATTTCCTGCTGGCGATACAGACATGCTGCTAAATTTCAAAGTGGCCTCCTGCTGAATGTGAAATACGAGTATTAGATGACCTGAACACAGAAAATGCCCTATAACCAATTTATAAAATGGCTTTTCTTTCCAGATCGTGAAGAAACGTGTGTGAAAAGAGCTGAGCATCTTGGAGCTGAGGAAGAAAAAACTGGAACAAAAGATGAAAAATAATATCCTAGAATATGGACTAGTAGTTTCTTTTATCATAAACTTCGTTGAACATACGTTAGGGAAATACAGATGGGTACAACACAGGAGAACAAGGACAGGTGCATACTGCTCAGTGATCACTCAGCTGAGCAATAACTTGGTGCCTTCAAGAAGCAGTGAGTTTAATGCACAGCTGAAGTACATCACCAAGGAGAGAAATCCAATCTCCACAGAGATTATTTATGACAAAGCACACCTAACTGAGGCCCAATTTGTTTGTGGAATTGCAGTCATTCCATTTCAACTAAACAACAAATGAATCTGCCTTGCAGAGGATTGGTTCAGGGCATAAAAGGAAACAAGAGAACAAGATACAACACTTCATTTACACACCAATTTACAGGCTCAGTTACAGAAATGATTGATAACGCTTTTTTTTCCCCTTTAAGAAGAGGACTATCTAAAACAGAAGGCCCTGAATCACATCTAAGATTCTTCCTCTGTAGAGTGAGTACTTATTTCAGGTTTATTAATGTATACTCATTGGCTTCAAACTCATACTTTGTCTCATTATTTTTTACGGTTTCCCAATGTACTTTACACAGTTAAAATGTAAGCTTTTGTCAGACTGAATAAACTACCATAAGTCTTGTTTTATATAAAACACACTCTAAGATTCAATTTCCACAAGCAAAAAGAAGTCAGGGCACAGTGTAGGCTGGCAGCTCCCCATGAGCAGGGGTACTGGTAGTGGTGGTCACAGACTTCCCACTGCCACAGCAAGGCAGCAGAGAAGCCGCAGGCATCAGACACCTCTGTGGGAAGGTGCTTTTCTAATTAATCCTATTAAAATTTCATTATATTTGCTATCTGAAAGCACTCTGTTTGAAAGAGCTCACATTTTACACTGGAGGTGCTGTGAAAACACTGAAATCATCTAACATAGGCTAATGTATCAATCAATATCACTTGGCTTAATTTTATTCAAAGTTAACTTTCAGTATGTTCAGTGAATATTGAAAGCTGAAAAGGAATTTTAGTTGCGAGTTACAGCCTTGGTCAGTTTCTGCTCCTTTTCTCACCCTTATCATCCACAGGAAGACTTTTCATTTCCCTACATAGCCCATATGAACATTAAACCAGTCACCAAAAATGACCACACATCAAATAGTAAAGCAAAATATTTGGTGACAGGCTGGGCAACATTACAAGAGAGGCCCTGCTGCAGTCCTGAAGGCAGAGTAGGAAAACCATTAAACTGTTAAGAAACGGTAATATAGAAAAAAATTCACGGGTGCACATAAGAGGGGTAGAGAAAACAGTCAGTGTTCACTAATTAAAAACAAAGCTATAATTTTAGATGCACCTAAAATGAATTATCAAATTCCAGGTCTTAAAAATTACCAAAAATGGCTAGGAGCAGTGCACATGAGGTCTGTTTTTCAAAAGTATTGAAAAAATAATTCTTAAAAAATAGTACTGAAAATGCAATCCAATATATTTCCAAGCAGAAGAGGCAACAGTTATTCCAAACAATCAAACAGACAAAAGGTCAAAACCAGAGAACCAGACAATTTAGAGGATCTGTATTTGGAATGATAGGATAAATCAGCACCTGCTAAAGAGTCATGCAGAATGAATTGCAAATAAGAATATACAAAAAGCCCAGTAATCAAACTCTGCTTGTCCAAAAGCTGTACATGAAAAGAAGAACCTATATCAAGCATAAAAAAAATCAGTTTACTCTGGGAATTAAAGCAAAAATATGAAGGAGAGAGAGTCTTCTCTCAGCTTCTCAAATGCGTAATGTAGCACAAGTAGATATCTGGTATTTTTAACTGAGAACCTCCACACTTTAAATGACACAAAGTGATAACCGAAATTTGGAAAAACAAATAAAAAGAAAGAAAGAAATCTTCTGTTAATGGTACAACAATGAAAGTGGGAATCTATGTGGAAAGAACACAGGATTAAATAAGCCAAAGAAAAGAGACAGGACTCCCAAGATTGAGCTGGATATGAGAAATGTGTATCTATGTTTTTAACTAGCTCCCTAGTATCTTATTTTCAATAGTTATGCTTATCAAAGTATCTGCTTTATACACAATTCAAATAAAATTAATATTAATAACAGCACTAAATTTGAAACAGTACAAAGTTAAGTCAAAATGGAGAAGCTGGTGTCAGAAAAGGTGAAGGAGCAAAGAGCCTGACCATCAATTTAAGTAACACTACAAAAGATGGTTTAACTTAATACTTCTTTGTTTCACCAATTATGCAAACTCTTTTGACTGTGTGATTATGAAATATTGTGAGAAGCCATGTGTGAAATGGGATTTCCTACATACACCATAGAATGATAAGCAATATATGTTAGCTGCAGGGAAAATATCAATAGATGTGACAGGACAGTTTAAACTGAGGAATATATTTGCCACAGATGTGTTCAATTGCCTTTGGTTTAAATATATATGTCTACTTAACAATGTGTGACTCACTGGAGGATTCCGGTCAAAGAATGAAACTTAGACTTGTCATACTATCAAATTACAGTATATAAATTAGATGAACAGAGAAGAAATGAAACATTATTAAGTAAGAACTGACAATAAAATAAAAACATTAGAAATTAACTATGAACATAGCTCAAATATAATGCAGTTACCAAGCCATTAAGGTAGGAGCAATAGACATGGGTGATAAGTTTGCAATATTTTGGATATATTGCAAATACTTAAGGAAAGGTGTAAATTTGAGTGATGTATGCTGTCCTGAGCATGAGGCTGGATGATTCTGTATATATTCTTTACATGTTTCTGTATAAAGCTCTGTGAAGCTTTTGGTCTGTGAGTTCAAGTTGGGAAGCTTCATTTCTTTTGAAGCTGACAGTGTTTTTCTGAGTAACTTCTAATTCTGGACATGAGTTTGAGACTCTCATTGATGGGCTAGAGGCTTTCAGGATCTGATGCTACGGAAGACTACTATAGATATCTCAGGACATAAAGAGAATCACTTTTATTTCTATTTACTGCAATCTTACTTTAAAAAAACTTAAAAAATAAGGAAAACTAAAAAGGAGTTCATACTTGGTAAGAAGTTCTTGGAGGTTTTCTTCTTTGGTTTCAAAAAGGTAAATAAAAGAATTTTGTGTCTGTGTTCACTGTACACATGACATCTAGCTCAATGGCAGAAAATGAAGAGCCATTCTGAATGGCATGGTTATCCTGCCACAACTGTAACTATCTGACTAAAAAAGTCACATGCAAATGTATATGATCTCCACTAAGCAGCAACATATTCATTCCGAATAATGTAGAAAATGATTTATACTATCAGAAAAAAACAGAAATACTGCCTTGATAATGTGAGAAAAATAGAAAGACCCTTGATAAAACCTATGATTTAATATTTTACTTCAATTAATACTAGGTAATCATTTTACCCAGCTTTGTATGTTTTGGTCCTGCTATCTCCCCACTTACATTCCAACCAAATACATTATCTTCTAACTTCATGAAGAAAATATTACAGACTTGAATTTATTTTTTTTAACATATTTTATATCATTAGTGCATGTATTTCAAAGGGATCAGAACTTCTGTCTCTCCTGGTGAATGTTGAAAATGTAGATGGTTAAGAGACTAATAACAATGCCATTTCTTTGAAGATCTGCTACAAACAGACTTTCTACATGTCCTCTTCAATTTTCCTTTTCTTATTACTTCCCCTTCTAAGGTTTCTTTTCATCTTACATTGCCTCTGAATTCAGGATGGATTTTAGGTTTTATTTTTTTATACTAATCATCATGGTTAAATTGTTTGAGACCAACTTGTTTTGGAGAAGCCAAGAGACACAAATATGCTTCTGTCACTGACACATCTTTGTTATCAGCATAAGTTTACCCAGTAATAATGCTTCTGAAAGTATGGGAGTAGTGCAGGTATCCTGGCAGCCATTTAAGGAACAAACTAGAAAGTAATGCTTGGTGTTGAAAAAGTCTGATACAGTATTACTGATTTAGCATGTTTTCTTTCCGTTGTTAAGAAGTTATAGATTATTTGCTTCTCCCACCATCAACCAAATACATTTTTTAAGTAATGAAAATTCCTAAAGAAAGAGGATTTTTACCTCTGTTAGTAACTTATCAGTTTGCCTGAGGTCTACATTAGAAGAGTATAAGGGCTTCCCAAATACTCTTTTGCCAGAGCTCTGAATGTATCCTTCCCAGGAACGTACATTTCCTTAAATTATTTCCTGCTTTTGCAGACACTCTCTTCTTTTTATGCATGTTTATCTAACTCAGAACTGCCTTTCAATCCACTTGTCACTCTTCACCAGGATTCTTTGCTCTTTGGCTGCATTTATAATGCGTCTAATTCACTGTCCTTTGCAATTCTTTTATTCTTGGTGCCTCACTGAGGTGCTTCCCAAGAGATTTTACCTCAAGCCATAAACTGTGCAGACTGTAGCCAGTTCCTGGATTCCAAGACTCATTTTAGTTTTGGTAGCACTCATACACTGACATAATACGACACAAGAATGTGAAGGGTATCACAGATAAAATTTCTTCGGATACTCTAAAACACACAGAAGACCATAGCTTTAACAAAAAAAGAAAACCAAAAAAAGCCCCAAAAAACCACCAACAATTAGACCCCAAAAACAGCTGGTTTCATTATTTCTTCGTATTCAAAGCACGGTGGTAATTAACAGATCTGGAATAACTTACAACAGATATGACCAAGTATACTTGCTGCCAGATTTCAATCTCCTGGCTAGGAGAAAGCTACATTTTCTTGTAGGACTGCTATTTCAGATCAGTAACAAATCTTTTTAACATGAAATAATATTTAACAAAGGATGGGGGTTTTAAATGTTTATTCTAAATCTTCTCTCTTTAGTTTATACTCGTATTCATTACCACAGAACCAAATGCATGTACGAGGGGAAAATGTACTGCAGGACAGCACTGAGCAGGATATTGTTGAATCAGTGTCTTTTCAGGTTACAGCATTTAAAAGGCTCACAACACACAACTACAGGATATAAAATATTCTACTTGGAAACCACAACTTCAAAGACTTACTCACTTGATTTTCTTCTTATATATATTTATTCAGTTTTAATTACTCTTACTAAGCCCCTTTTCTATGCAGTTTAAGTAAAGAAATACACAGCAAAACCAATATGGTAAAGCCATTTCACAGATGACAAAATTCTTTGAAGCAACAGTTATAGAAACAACTTATTGTATGCAAAGTAAAACAAATCTGTCTTCATGGAGGACTGTCAGAATACACAGTAACTTACTGATTAGATAACTGATGAGACTAACATACTGACATTTTGTAGCAACCACGCAAATCACTTACTGTGTTCCTCTAGAAATTGGCTACTTCTGTATCAGTGAAGAGCTCCAATCTCATCTGGTGTTTTCTAAATTGGTTGTGGATTCTTCAAATAAGAAGATGTATCTTGCATTCAATGAAAAGTAAAAATAATCTGAGAGGCATTTTTTTCAACACTTTTGTAAAAGAAATATGCTCCAATTATCTACAAACATGGAAGTTTAAAATCGTTCAGTACGTCTGCCTTTCCTATGACTACCTCTTCTCCAAACAGTTCTTCCCTAGACAGCTCTTCTTGTGTACAAGAACTGACAATAGCGGTTATAGTGTAAGCAAATGGCTTTATTATGGCCAAAACTGTAGCTCCACATTGTAGAGTGGGCATCAATGAAGGAGGAGAGCACCAAGTAATGAGTAAAACATCTCTATGGCTATGATCATGTCTCTTCTAACAAACTCAGGACTTACCTCAAATATATTCCTTCCAGCACTCCTGACTGAGGACAACACATAATGCTGCTGCTGCCCTGACAACCTGAATACTATTAACCTGGTCTGTTTAACACAGGAGGAGATAAAAGTTCTCTAGAATAAAAAGGAGATGAAGCAGACACAGATTATCCTGCATTTATGCAAGTCTGATTAGGAGTATGCCTGACAGCTGTTGGACAACTGCAGGAAATATCTCTGGCAAGCAAATCTCAACAAGTCTCTGAGATGATGCGCTACCACTGAAAAGCTTAAGTTTGTCACTGCTTTTACAGCCTTGAGGAAAAAAAAATGCATAATCTTCTTAACTTAAATTTCCTCTCTATTCTCTGAATCACCAGCATTTGGTACTTAAATAGTAACTAATGAAAAAATTGTTAACAATAACACTGAGCTTCATCCTTCCAGCAAAGTTTTGAGACATTTTTCCTTTCTATTTTCTCACAAGGCATTAAGATAGCCTATTAGCACTCAAACATTCAAAGCTTATTCCAAATGGTAAAGTATGTGCTGAAAATGACAAAACAGAATGCACAGACAACAGTAAGACAATGTTAATTTTAAAGATTAAAAAATATAAGTTATTGATATATGTGTGTTGATATACTTTGTGTTTTCTTGGAATTTGTTTGTAATTAGTCTATGATCTCTGAAAATAAAACCCAAAGATTTACATGACTTGGAATGAGAAATTGCCTAACAAAATTATCAAGTATTTTAAATGGAAAAAAAAAAAATATTGTAAGATTGGCAAATATTCCTCCAACAATTTCAAACTTCAAATCATTATTGGTTACAGTCTTTGCTTTTAATTCTAAAGTATATTCTATCTGGTTGGCAAGTCCATATAGTAACATTTCTTAGCCCTTTTGCACTAATTTATTGACTAACTCCACACGTCTACCCACATTTCCACCTATGTTTTCAGTATTCTCTTATGAGTGCTAACTTCTCTGCTCTCGGTGGTTATGTTTTGTTGTTTGGGTTTTTTTTTTCAGGTATTAGATGCAGAAGCTAACTTAGTGGAAACGTAAACCTATTCATTCTGAAGTTATTAGAAAAGCTGCTCATGATTACATGAACATGATCTCCACTGAGATGTGCATATTTTTCACTGAACAGAAACAAAATAAAAGGCATTTTCTGGCTGTAATAACTATTAAATTATTTTTCAGTAAAAGAATAATGAAAAGGCATGACATCCTGCAAAATAGACTGATTCACGACACGTATGAATTACACACTGACACTTTTCACAGTGTCTCACTATGTATGATAATGCAAATTAAATAACCCATTGCCTTTATTGGAACAATCACCCACTTTGTTATTGTTTATAACAATCTATTTTGATACACACTAGGCAGCACGCATCTCAAATTGTGCAGAAATGTTCAATTTTAATACAATCACAATCTTGTTCAACAAAAGCTTGTTCTTTTGGGATTCTACTGAACACTAGATCTCCAAAGCCTCAGTTTCTTAAAAATGTTTCAATTGATCATAGGGCTCTTTGTAAATAAACAGACAGAAAAAAAAACCAACAAAAAAAATCCCCGCAGAAAAAAAAAAAGACATGTGAAGCAAACCAAATTCAGTTGCATTTCCTGTCAATTTGCATTATTTGTTTTCCTTGTTTTTCTTCTGACAATTTAAAAACTTTGAAATCTGCATCGCCTACTTTCACTGCCTTTTCAGTCAGGTCTCATGTCATGTCCTTTGGAGATGTCCTTATCTCAGCTATTCCCCTTATGCTCTACAGTGAATAGAAAGAAAATGGTCACTTTTAGGACTCAATTTGTGTAAGTTATTTTAGATGTCTGTTTCAAAATGGGATGGTTTACTCACCTGGGGGTGCTCATTTCTCTCTACTGACTGTAAGACAAGTTGAAACAATAAGCTTAGATTTAGACACCTCCATTTGGACAGATGAATCCCAGGCTTCCAGGTCCTCACAGATACAATCTCTAATTCACATGCCCAAAAGGCTTATTTTTTTTAAGTTCTGTATAACAGAACCCCATTTCCTGAGAGATTTCCATTATGCCATTCTCTGAGCCGGTCACTGTGGCAATTTGCTTCTAAACTCTGCAAAATATGGTGTTATTCCAACAGTAGCTTGTTTTGGCTTGTCTCTGGTTTTGTTTTTGTTTCTGATACCACAGCATTGTACAGATTAACTTCCACCAAAATTCATACTGACCTAGGGCTAGCACTTTCCCCTCATTATTTCTTCAATTAACCAGAATTTGTATGGAGGTTGGTGTGCTATTGATTTGGTGCCTTTTTTTGACACTCTCTTTAAAGGTGGTTTTATCTCCCTTTTAATTAGTTCCATCCTCTGAGCTATACTGCACTTAGGATGATTCTAGTATCTTCAACTGTAGGACTGTCATCCTGAACCACATTCACTTCCGTACCTCACAGTTTTTCTTACAGCTCCTCAATTTAAATATTTTCTTGCAGTCTTTTTGACGTTAAGCATCAACAACTTGGTTTCCTTGCAGTTTAGATGAGGTCACTCTCTCTTACATAGGTGCCCTTTATTTGGAGCAGTCTTTCACATAGTATTTTCTCCACAAAATTATAAAAACCCTTATATATGAGCTTATGAGTTTAATCATTGAATTGATAAGCAGATCTAAGAGCCAAGAGCAATAGCTTTATTTTTCTTCCCAAATTTCTTGCCTATTTTGTTTTTTGGACAGGCTGCTTTTGGACTCATTTACACTGAAATAATTATTTAATTCCCAAGGTAGCATTTCCTAATCACTTTGCAGGACATAGAAGTTTATCTATTATCCCTCAAAGGACTGTCAGACTGTTACTAACAAGCATTTCAAATGTATTGTTGTTATTTTGCAATTAACAAACAGAAACAAATCACTGACATTGCTAATCCCAAGAACCAGAGACAGAGATGAGGGTGTTCAGGTACACCATAGCTCTTGTTTTCTTAACAGTACTTCAACAATATTGTACTCCAAGAACAGTTTCAAAGCAATCAAATATTTCTTCCAAGGGCTAGGAACAAAACTCGAATAGCTTTCATTGGTTCATTCCTAACAGAAGCAGTACAGCTATTATTGTTTAAAGTATTAGAGCTTCACAGACACTGAAGTCATCAACTTGTCCCCATCAATATGTAAAGCATTCGCTGTGTATTATTTGCAGCTTTGTCTGTTTGACATCAAGTTTCATACACCAAAAACACAAAACCAAGGGGAAAAACTGCTCCTCATCTGCACTGACACTCTAAATTTGAGGTGCATCAGAAATAAACCTGGAATTCCTCCTGTTTATTTGAATCTGATTACACTAGGAAAAATGTTTTTGATTTTTAGTATCCTAATAGTTTTCAGAAGAATCAAAGATATCTCTCCAAATGAACCCTTAGCAACAAAACTCATTATGCAAGGTCAAAAAATATCGCTGACTGCATATGAAAACTCTGTAAGGAAGCTCATGAACAAAGACAGTGACCTTGATATTTTTCACTTCCCTGCTCTGAGAAATCCCTTCTGGAAGATCAGTCACTTAGTATTTAAAATTATATTATCTGTATACTAAGACAAATATAGTATACAAACCACACTGGTTTCAAACAAATTCTACAAAGAAAATTATCTGATAGCTTCTTTCTACAGTTATGCCACTGTACTTCAAGCCTAATTTATCTACATTAATTCTAGCATTACACCTTTCTTGAGTATAAAGTGACAAGGAAGGGACTACCTAATTTTCTTCCTGAGTAAGTTCCTATCATGAAGTTTCCCGGGGACAAGCCTCAGATTCCCTGGAAAGAAAGCTCAGCTTCACTGCAGAGATGCTCAACATTACAGACACAGCATGTATATAAGCCTTGCATGCAGGAATAAGCCTAATAGAAAGACTATGATGACTTATTCCTGGTGATACGGTTTCAGCAGCTTTAACTCACATTATTACCCATCTCTATTCCTTTGATTTTTACACAAAACTTTCAGGTTTTCTTCCAACCAGAGGTTAGGTAGATCTTAGCTACTTACATGATGATAATTCCTGTCACACACAGATTTAAAACAAGACAATTAAAGACCATGAGTGAGTGTGCCAGGTATGTTGGGATTGCAGGTGAAGTTTGACAGCTGTCTCAATCTTGTCTCCCTTGTAACCCAGGAAAAGCCTTGTTTGTTTCCCCTCCCTTTTCTCCCTTCCCCCGCTTCTTACTCCCCTGTTTCCCACCACCCCTCAGCACTACTTGTGCAAAAAGAGTGCTTCATTGTCTGTAAAAGTTGTTTGGGACACATTCTCAAATTTTAGTGAAACTAAACATCATTTTACTGTAATGGAAAGAAAGGTTAAGCAGGTACATCCAAAATCGTCCATGTTTAAAGATAGATGGCAATGGAAATCATGAGACAGGAAAAGAGGATGTGTGCCCTACTGCAACCATTACCCAAACCCTTGGTAAATTACAGGCATCAAAATAAAGCTGGCATTGGAAACTGTGACTTCCCACTTATGCATTGGAAAAAACCCAGCACTTCCATGCTGCCATCCATTCCTGAGAAGCTAATGTAGGTTACCTGTGATTCTGTGTCCAGAAGTGCCAGAGATCTTTCAGAAACTCTCAGTAGATGCAACAGTATTCAAGGAACACCACACTGTTTCTTTATTTTCTAAGGAAGGGAGACTTGCCCATGGCTGTTCGGTTATCCTAAATTTCTTCTAGAAAGTAAACTTATGGTCCCAGCACTGCTCAGATGGCAATACTCTGAGAAAGCAGCGAAAGCTCACTTTTATTTAAGTAACGCAACTGTCCAGTGAGCAAAATATATAAAAGGCTGTTGCTGGAGAACAATCTCTCTTCTAATTTAACACCAAAAAGGCCTTCAAGAGAATCTAAAGACAGTGTCCTGTGTTACATTAACTGATGCCTCTTGATCTTAACAATAGTTCATGACCTGTTGTGATGGCTGATTATGATTTGGTCATGCATTTTAGGTTCATCTTCTCTAATTTGGATTCTATGAGTCAATGCATGATGTTCTATTTTCTAGTTCAATTTCTTTACACTCCTTCATATTTTAGTTGCTTCACATGCTGTGGAAAATTCAACAGGATGGAAAAAAACATCATGA
Organism: Agapornis roseicollis; assembly: GCA_002631895.1. Taxonomy (NCBI): domain Eukaryota; kingdom Metazoa; phylum Chordata; class Aves; order Psittaciformes; family Psittacidae; genus Agapornis; species Agapornis roseicollis. Next base: position 51,881 of record NDXB01002601.1, read on the forward strand.
ATGTTTCTAGGCTATACTGCTATGTGCCTAATGAGAAGCTGAAATTTTAGTTTCTAAAAAGATAACATATGTTCTAAAAGTCCTTGTCAGTGTGTAAATATAATTTTACTTTGCTCCCTTATTTACAGAACTCTCTAATTAGTCATTAGTCCATTGACAGAATGCATTCCCTATCTCCCAGAATCAAATATGATACAGCGAAATATTGTAGGTGTTGCTATGTATTTTTGACATGCTGAATATATCCAGGAACATAGCCATCAGAGATCAAGTGATGATTGTGGTCTAATTTGAAATTGTGGCAAGATGTAAAACTTTAGAATGAAACTTTTTATTGCCTCACATTCTGAGTAACAGCTAAAAATCTACAGCAATGTCAAGCTCAGACTATTCACAATTAGAAATAAGATTTCTAGTTGTTATTACATTTATTTCAATAGTAAATAGCATAATGAAGAAATTAGCACAAATGCTTAAGTATTACGTCTAGCAGGGCTGAGTAATTTGGGGAGTACAGGAAAGTGGAGATTGGCTGATAGGTTTAATTTGAACTTGTATTTACATTAACTTAAAGTAAATTTAGCTTAATTGTTTTGACACAAGAGTATGAATGTTTAATTTTCAAAATGTTTCATTTTTCAGAACCTCTTACACAAATAAATATTCACATATAGTATAATTTTCTGAAAAGATGCAATTCTACTGAATAAACTGTTAGCTCAGTAGTAAACTTTGTTTTGAAAAATTAGGATTTACAGCCTAAGACTGTGAAGTTCTGAATAATTTAGGTATGTGACAGAAACCAATTTTACAGTAAAAGGAGACCAAGAAGCTCCTTGTCAGGTGTTGTGGTTTAAACCCAGCCACACAACTCATTCACTTACTCAACACCCCCCCCCCCTTTCTTGCCCTCCCTTGCTTCCAGAGGGATGGGGAGGAGAATCAAAAGAACGCAACTCCCACAGGATGAGATAAGAACAGTTTAGTAACTAAGGTATAACACAAATCACTGCTGCTACCACCAATAATAATAATGATAAAGGAAATAACAAGGGAAAAGAATACAGCATCTCACCAACCACCAACAGATAACTCACGACACCCCACTCCAACTGAGCACCGACTGAATACTTCCTCCAATCCCCCCCCCCAGAGAACTAGCCTTTCCGGGTAACTCTCAGTTACATCCTCGCCATGACATGCTATAGTATGGAATACCTCTTTGGTCAGTTTGGGTCAGGTGTCCTGTCTCTGCTTCCTCCTGGCCTCCCCTCCTCCCTGTTAGAGCATGGGGCTGCCAAAGTCCTTGCTCAGACTAAACATTTGAGCAGTAACTAAAAACATTCCTGTTATCAGTTTTGTTCCCAGGCCGAAACTCAAAAAACATAGCGCTGCACCAGTTATTATGAAGAAGAAAAAGATGACTGCCACTGCATTTACAGATGTAAATCATATTACTTTGCTTACCACAGTGTTCCATTGTCATGTCATGTCAAATGTCAATTAATTTCAGTGTTCCATGTATATTTGAGCCTTACATACAACTGCATTAGGCACAAGAGAAGTAACAATCTTTGCAGAACATGTAGTCCTTGTAGTTTTGTAGAAAATAAAGACTGTCCTACTCCTGAAACTTTCCCTTGACTTTTAACATTTTTCTCCTAAACACCAGTTGTAAGCATTTACAATAAGCTTTCACTGCTTTTAGACCATCTAATTGGTACTGTTTGCTAACAGCATAAGCCTGAAGATTTCCTTGCAGATCCCACTTCCTTCATACAGCTTGACTAGCATAAAGAGATATCTCCAGCTTCTAGTATTCCCTAGATGCTTACGAAAAACTGTAAGAACAGGTGTCCCGGTTTTGATTGGGGCAGAGTTCATTTTTTTCTTACTATTTGGTACAGGGCTGTGTTTTGGATTTAGTATAAAATAATAACATGCCAATGTTTTAGGTATTGCTAAGCAGTGCTTACTCTAAACCAAAGACTTTCCAGTTTTTCTCACCGTGCCGGTGAGAAGGGGCACAAGAAGCCAGGAGGGAGCACAGCCAGGACAGCTGACCTGAACTAGCCAAAGGGGAACTCCATACTACAGCATGTCACGCTTGGTATGTAAACTGCAGGGCGTTACCCAGAAGGGACTGATTGCTGATTGGGTTGAGCTGGGTATCAGTTGGTGGGTGGTGAGCAATTTTATTGAGCATCACTTGTCTTGGATTTTATTTATTCCTCTCTTTTTCATCATTGTCATCATCATCATCATCATTATATTGGAACTTCTTTCAATTATTAACCTGTTCTAAACTAGTGAGTTTGACCTTTTTCCAGCTCTCCTCCTCATCCCACCAGGAGATAGTGGGGGAAGTGAGTGAGCAGCTGCATGGTAGTTAGTTGCCATATGGGGTTAAATCACAGCAACAGGGGAAACATAATTCATGTCAATATGCTTCTGGCCAATGGTTTAACCCAACATAAGCATTGTTACATGTTTTACTATATTCTTTTCAAATACAGTACCTAAAATTGCAGGCAGCCATCAAGATGTAGGAAAACCACAGATTTTTAAAATCTTTCAGAGATATTCTCTGTTTTGTTCTCTGCTCTTTCGCTGAGAATTCGTAACACTTCTTTGCTTTTCTGTCTGCTGTTGAGCATCTAGTATTCAAAGAATTAGACAACATAACCCCAGACTTTCACTACCATGTGATAATGGTCAACTCAGACCTTGTAATTTTATTCATGGAGCTAAGATTCTTTTTTACCCTTATACACCACTTTACATTTACCTATACTCATATTTGTTTGCCAGACACTCCATTCAATAAAGTCCCTTGGAACATTTTCATTGTTGGTGCTATTTTAACTTCCCTGAGTAAGTTAGCAAGTCAACAGCAAACTGACTGATAGCACTGCTTACTTTTATTTTTTTTCACTCCATATTATTTATGAATATCTTGAAAAGCCTATACTCAATAAAGGTCTTGCAAACTTCACTGGAAACCACCTTTGACTGATCAAAGAAACATGCATTTTAATAAAGGATTTATCTTTGCAAGTCTTTCCACTTAATACAATAACTATTAGTTTTCTTTATAGCCTCTGGTAAAAGATCAGAGTGAACACCTTTTAGGAATCCCAGCCAAATGTATTAATTAACAGGATCCACATAACAACCAATTCTCCCAAAGCAACACCATATATCTGAAAAGCAAGCTTTCACAACAGCCATGCTTCCTCTTCCAAAAACATACTTCATTTATCCATTCATTAATTCTATTACTTCTCCAGTTTTCATTAATTTAGCCAGGTCTGCACTTATCCTGGTCACTTCCAAAACCCTTTTTAAACTTGCAATCACATTTGCTACTTTAAGACCTCAAATTCTAGAGTACTTTTAAGCAAGAATCTTCACTGAAGGCCATCAGAAAAAATAGTTCAGTGCATGCTAATCCCAACTTCAAATGCATTCATATGGTAATAGGAAGAATTTTTGTTTTGCAATCATCAATTACACAAAATGACCGAGACAATTTAATGTTTTCCTTAGAATAACAGAAACAGCACAAGTATATTGAAAAAGTGTTTTGTTTTCGCACTCAATTTCCTCAGTCTGTATTCCTGCATAAAGCTTATGTCAAACATTTGTAACAACTGCAGAAATGTTCTGCATTAACAAACAGACATTTCAGTCATTTATAGGACTGCTAATATTTTAGCCCATGAAATTGTTATGTAAATTAAACTAATTTCTAATGCAGCCATTTGAATTCAAACAGCTACACAAATCAGGATTTTCCTGTTCTAAAGAAATCTGCATACCATTGCATTTTGTACAGCACCACAATTGTCCTTTACCGGAACAAAACAGACCTTCAAGCCACGGACCATATTTTAGGTGCTGCTGTGATGCTCACCTTACCATCTGTTCACATTAATCTCACAAACAAATCTACTCAAAAGCATGCCAAGTATACTCAGGTTTAAAGTAAAAAAATATTCATAATTAGGGGCAGAAAGAAGCACTTGATCACCAGAAGTGTTGTAGTTCTGTATACATCTAAAGTCGGTCACCTTTAAGCTTGTACTACCATCACTGGGAGTCTTTCTTCTTCTGAAACTACCCACTTAAGTGGATAAGATCATAGAATAGTTATAGCCATACTACCCCATTAGCTCAGTCACTATTCTGACCAAGTCCCCATACAGAGGCAGAGCCACTCTTGGCCTCTGTTTCCATCTCCTTCTTGTCATCCACTGAAGTAGACCAGCAGACCAAGCTAAATCCTTGAAAGGAATATTAAAATGTTATACTTAATGGATACAGTGGAAATAAACATAAGGAGTTTCATGGATTCTCAACACAAAAACGATGGAGAAAGACAAGGGGATTTGAACAGCAAGGAAGAGAGGAAACAAGAGAAAAGACATCTCCTGTCCTCCCAGCTCCTTACAAGCTACAGCTTTTCTTGCCACCCGAGCATCCTTAAATTATCTTTCCTAGCTCTCCCATCTACCCAGAATGTACTCTCTAATCATCATGAAACTGAATTTTAACTGTCTGAAAAGTCTGGGCTCAGTTCTAATTATATGTATCCCGAAGTTATAAAAATTATCATTACAGATGAAAAATTGGGAGAAATAGATAATTTGTTGAATACACAGATGTTGAAAGATAAGAAGGAACCAAAAAGCTCAGTAACAGATGGCTAATTCTTCATGTAACAGTTATCAAAGTTATTAGTCTATTATCTGTTAAAAACAAAATAAGCAGCAATTTTTAATTGAAGAGCAAGACATATGGTAGAAAAATATGACTAAACAGAGACCTATGTATGGGCATAAGCATGTGTTAAAAGTTGGTTATATTTGGCAGAACCATAGGTTTTAGCACCTCCATTCTAGCCAGATGGATGAACAGAAGCAGGTGCAAATTAGAAAGCAGGACAATATAATTTAAAGATCATGCAAATACAACTCAACAGGAATTCTCTGTTTTTAAATGAAAAAATAGCTCTCAGTGTTTACTAAAATTTCTGATATTTGGTATTGCTTCTGTACCACCTTAATTTTCTAACTACAAACCAACAACATGACAAGCACCACTTTCTAAAATAGAATGTGTGTATTGACTGATGGCTTGGCTTTGCAAGCGAAGATTTGGGAAGGACTTCAACCGTGCTTACTACAAGCATGATGACCAAGGGCATATGGGATATGCAAATCTGGTTGGAAAAGGGTGCTTAGGCTATCAGGGAGTGTTCGATCAGGACTGTCGACTCCTGAGTAATCTCGAGCTACCCACTGCAATAACACATCATCAGTAGGGTAAAACTAACCTGTCTCACGATGGTCTAAGCCCAGCTCACGTTCCCTATTAGTAGGTGAACAATCCAACACTTGGTGAATTCTGCTTCACAATGATAGGAAGAGCTGATACCGAAGGATCAAATAGTGACATCACTATGAATGCTTTGCTGCCACAAACCAGTTATCCTTGTGAGATATCCTTTTCTGAGACCTCCTGCTTAAAACCCAAAAAGCCAGAAGGATCATGTATATACGAAGAGAGTAAATCTACATACAAAATCATGATTAGAAGTAATGCTTGACTTGTAACACATGTGTAGGTTATCTTTTTCTTTAGAATAGTAACTTATCTGACCCACAGTTCAAACAGTATGTGCAGCTTGTAATTTTTGAAAATATGTAATGGTAATCAAAACCAGATACCCAAAGAATTTAACTGTTCTCTTAATAAAACTATGTGGGTGTGCATATTGTGTGTGGGCCCCATCCCTCCCGGTGTGTTGTGTATGTCCCCCCCCCCAAAAAAAAAACCAACCAACCAACCACCCAAAAATATCACTTCCTTGATCCCCTCATTTTGGTGTGTAAGCAATGTCAGTCATGTTGAATTTTTTTGTAACTTAAATATCTGTCCTGCCAGAACCAACAAGGTATAAAATTATTCTATGCACAAGATTAACCAACTAATAATTGTTGATTTGGCCAACTTTTAATTCTTTCCAAGGCACCACGTACTGTACAGATCTGTGTATGACTTACACAGTAGGATTCCTCTATTTGGCAGAAGACCTACTACAGTTGGCAGCTTTGCTTAATTTTATGGCAGAATACAATAGCCCATCCTGCTTTTAAGGTTAAGATGAATTTGAGGTTACACACCCATGAACATGCATTGGATTATTCAATTAACAGTACACTATGTAGCTCACCAAGAAAATCTGGAGATGATGACTGTCAAGCAGACACTTTGGAATGCTTAACTGGTTAATCTTAATTTTGCATAGTAAGGAAAATAATTTCCTTTTGGAAAACATAACATTATTTATAACTCTACTAATCAAGACACGCTTGTGAGGTGGGCTGATGCCAACCTCATGAAGTTCAACCATGACAAGTGCAAGGTCCTACAGTTGGGTGGGAGCAATCCCAGGCACAGCTACAGGTTGGGCAGAGAAGAGATTCAGAGCAGCCCTGTGGAGAAGGACTTGGGGGTGGTGGTCGATAAGAAAATGAACACAAGCCGGCTTCAGTGTGCGCTTGGAGCCCAGAAAGCCAACCATACCCTGGGCTGCATCAAAAGCAGCGTGATCAGCAGGTCAAGGGAGGTGATCCTGCCCCTCTACTCTGCTCTTGGGAGACCTCACCTGGAGCATTGTGTGCAGTTCTCGTGTCCTCAACATAAAAAGGACATGGAACTGTTGGAACAAGTCCAGAGGAGGGCCACAAGGATGATCAGGGACTGGAGCATCTCCCCCATGAAGACAGGCTGAGAAAGTTGGGACTGTTCAGCCTGGGGAAGAGAAGGCTGTGTGGAGACCTCAGAGCAGCCTTCCAGTATCTGAAGAGGGCCTATAAGGATGCTGGGGAGGGACTCTTCTTTAGGTAATGGGTTCAAACTTAAATAGGGGAGGTTTAGATTGGATCTAAGGAAGAAATTCTTTGCTGTGAGGGTGGTGAGGCACTGGAATGGGCTGGCCAGGGAGGCTGTGAGTGCTCCACACCTGGCAGTGTTCAAGGCCAAGTTGGATGGAGCCTTGGGTGACATGGTTTAGTGTGAGGTGTCCCTGCTTATGGCAGGGGGTTTAGAACTGGATGATCTTAAGGTCCTTTCCAACCCTAACTATTCTATGATTCCATGATTCTATAACCAAAAAAAAGAAGCTTGTGACTTAATAGTTTTCTTTTGGACTACAAGATATATTACATCAGCAAGTCACAAATGAAGAAGATAAAAGCCACATTAAACTAAGCAAATTATGTGTAGTAAAAAGAATATTGTACTTGGTATGTGTTATAGCTTTTCTTGAGATCTTTTCTAAAGAGACAAGATTTAAACTCTGATTGTTACTTTGGAAGAAACAAGAAGCACCTGTCACTGTCACATTTAATTCTGAACTTGGAAAAGAGGCAGTTAAATCTAGTAAACAGGAAAGAGTTTCTTACCTGACACCTCAACACACTTTGACAGTAAATTGCACATTTGCCATTATGAACAGAGAGAATGTCAAGACAAAATTCACCCTAATGGTTATCAGCTCAGAAAGGGTAAAAAGTGCTGACATCTCAAAATATTGCACTTGGACATACCAGACACAGCTTAAATAGCATCAGTGCCATGTGAAAAAATAAGCAATCACAAGCATTGAATTTACATTCATCTATTTCTCAATTAACAGTACTAGAATCATAGAATAGTTAGGGTTGGAAAGGACCTTAAAATCATCTAGTGCCAACCCCCCTGCCATAAGCAGGGACAGCTCACACTAAACCATGCCACCCAAGGCTCTGTCCAACCTGGCCTTGAGTACAATCAATCAAATGAGATTAATTACACAAGAAGAGCCTTACTGAATTGAGATGCTTGCCATAAAACATGAACCTGCATGGCACGTGCAAAATCTGATAGGGTGAGTGTCAGGATGANACTAAACCATGCCACCCAAGGCTCTGTCCAACCTGGCCTACACTACAATCAGCAGGTTTAAAATTTATAGTTGTAAAAAGATAAAAAAATAGAAATAACGTCTTAGATTTCATTGCACAGCTACACAGCTATGCCAAAAAGGATGACAACTATGCAGGAGGTTTTTAAGGCACCGTACTGTCCTAAAAAGAGCTGTCTAACCCATGCTCACTAAATGAATGCTGCATGCCACATTTCTAAACTGTGCCTATACCTATTTCAGGGCCCCAAACAGGTCAACAGAGAAGTCCATCTTAAAACTACTTCCACTTCATCTACCTTCATCCATTTTGCCAGCAAATTCAAACACAGTTTAGAAGGAGGCTGTCCCAAAATATTTTATCTGGAAGTAGTACTCACTCCAAACCATTTTATAAAGTAATCCATAGAACAAAATAAAGGTCAAGTGCCAATTAGTATTACATGCCATTTATAATATCATATTTTCAGAGAAGGGATTCAAATAGACTTAATTTATTTGTGATAGTTTTTCTTATAATGTCAAATTGCAGGATTAGAAGGATAATTATAGTGAGCAAGGCCAGGCCCCAAAAGGGTCACTGTGCAAAGCCCTCTACAACGACAGGTCTATCTTTGCCCAGAGAGCTTACAATGTAAATGCTACTGTTCTTTGCAAATGAAATATAGAGAAGAAGGGGGAAAAGGAAAAGAAAAAAAGATGATTCTATTTGCTAAGAAGCACTCTCAGCTAAAGACGCTTTAAATAGCCTGTGGTAGTTTCCAGAAATGCTAAGCTGAAATTGATTCAGTGTAGCACCTGTCAGTGAAGGTATTTCACTCCTAAGTGACTCCATAAAACAGACAACAATGATTCAAATATTTGTTTGCACCGTATCCCAAATTATGTCCACATGTATGTGTGGTTGACAGTTTTTTTACTCTGCAAAGTTGGCAGGCAGCATGCAAGTGATTAACTGAGGTTATCAATCTAGATTTGCTACTCACTTTTAAATACACTGCTCCATAGCATGGAGAGAAGTTATCTGAAACTCTAATACTGTACCATTTGCTGCTGCAGAGGGACTGTAATTAGCTCATAAATTGTGTTAATTTGTTTGATTAGCCTTAACAAAAAGCAGGTCATCTGAAATATTTCTTCCCCACTTTGATGCCTAAATTACTTTCTCCTAAGGATCATTACAGACAGCATGTACAGTGACACCTATTGCTTAATTGTAAAATCCAGCTTTTATAGTCTTCGCTATTCAGACTAGAATTTTCCATGCCGGGTGTCTATTAAGAGCTGATTTTTTACCTTTTTTTTTAATTTGCCAATTAAAGTTGTTCAACTACTATTGGGAACCAGGTAGAGACAGAATATATTACACTGCCAATACTATGAAGTTCTTATTTCATTGAGAGATTTTAATGACCCTTTCTTTAGAACCAGGATCTTCAAATCTGGCCAATTTCTACAAAGTCATAGAGTATTCTGAGCCCACAAAAACTACTTAAATTCTGCAAAGTGACACACCTTTGAAGGATACTTTTTGCTTGTACTCTGCTGAGATCATCTACTTTATTCTATGACAATCTTATTTATACTAAGTGTATTCAATCCCCTCATAGAGCCAGCCATACTCCCAAAGGAAAACTGGGCATGTTCACCAGCTTGACTCATTCTCCTAATTGATCCTGCTAGAAACTGAACCTCTAGTCCTTGATTCAACATTTTCTGTGAATCCTACACTAAAGACTATGTGTGTCAGGCTAGGCAATTAGCATCATGATCTGCTTCAGAGCTGTCGAGTATGCAATTTTCTTCCTGTAATCGCTCCCCATGCCTGGTATTATATAATGCAGAGCTTCAACGTAAGAACTGGAACAGAGCAGAATGTCTCATCTGTACTTTCAGCAGCTCTACCAAAGGTATCCATGGAAGTAAGAGAAAATAACACTAGCTGGTCTTGCTGGGAGCTGAAAACAGAAGATGAGATAACAACCCAAGGAAAAGGAGGGAGACAATAAAACAAATCAGGATGAGACATACAGAAAATTGTCTTTGCAACTCTACATATTCTTTTTGGAACAGAACTTGTGTTTGCCAAGTATAAAAACTAGTCTTATGTCACCACTTACCAGCAAAAGCCACTGGCAAAGTTGATGTCTCATCCCCCTGTGCTGTTGCTTACATAAAGCTTAACACTAGTTTACTATTACTAAATAACTCAATGTTCTTTCAACAAGGTAAAAGACAGTCATTAAAATATAGGCCTGTATTTGCATGTACTTTCTATTTTTCCATAATCTTTTAATACACAATAATTTCTATTTTATTTCCTGTGACAAAAGTCAATTAGTTTCATTTCAGCGGTTATTTTGCTCTCCTCCGTATTTAACTGTGGTCTGTAAAGCAAACAAAATAAACAAAGAGACATCACTGTATCTCTCTATTATTTCAAACATGTTGATTTGCTTAACTGATTAGCCCACTTGTTTAGACAACTATGGTATTAAAAAAATCCTTTTAAAAGAATGCATTGTTCATGTGTGTCTTAATGAAAGCATTCCTATTCTGAGTCTTTTTCTTTACCCTTTTATTAAAATAAACTGTTCAGTTTATTTTAATCTTAGATACCACCAATTTTGCTGAAATGTCAGGTTCTGGATCAGATGACTTCTTCCTCCCCACACCAATCTGAAGTTTATGTCTTCCCAAAATATCTTGTATCTTTCCACCACTTCAGAGGTTCCTGCTTATGAAAAATGCACTGCCCTAGTAGTTTCATTCTGTCTTAAGTGATTTTTCCTACACCTCTAACCATTTCCCTTAGTATTTATTCCTAGACTATTTTTCAGACCTACATTTTCAGGATGTGTCTATACAGGATATAGCTTGTAAAGATTAATCCAGAGCTGTAATACTAAGTACACACACCATCTGTAAAGGATTTTGTTATCTTTTGAAAAGATCGCACTTTCTTGCTTGCAGGTTTGATTGATGGGCAGTTCTTTCCTTTTTCAGGGAAAAGAGTAATCAAATCTCAGATTAGGAACATCCACTGCTCGTATTAGAGGCACTTCATCTGGTGTTTCAGGAATTTGAGAGGAAAATTAACTTATGTTTGCCAATGCTGTGATGGTGTGATGATATGAAAGCATTTCAATCACTGAGAAATTATTGAAATGCACCTACTTTTAGTAATACCATTTCATGTTACAATCACCCAAAAATGAAAAACAGACCACATCGTTTCTGGAGCTTACAGGATCTTCATTACTGGAAGGTTTTCAAGAACAGGTGAAACCATTCCTGATAGTGCATTAATTTTACTTGGACAAACATCTGAGGGACATGAGGGTGAGAGACAGGAAGTCAAAATTCAGCACCTAGAAGTAGATGCTTCTGCACCACCATTAATCTATGTGTGGGCTTCATCCATATAACTGATTGAAACCTCAAAACATTCAGAGAACAATGAGTTTTGATTCTCCTGGTTAACCTACGAATACAAAGCTGCAGACTGCTTGTGCTTTGTTCTGCAAGCAGGAATCTTGCACTGAGTACCCACTGGCATATTTCTCAGGTTAGATGAAGGATTCTTCTCCCCAGAATGGTGGTTGGAGCACTGAGATGAAGTACACAAAGCTACTTCAGCTAAAGAGTTTGGCTTCTAGGCAACTGTGCTACCTAACAAGCTACTATGCTGAAGGAGGTATTTCCTAATCCCAAATAACATAATATCACAGATTTCATGATCTACAAAGTAAAGTTAAAGCATCCAGTTACAGTGATCTCCACATGAAGTAAACACACTCAAAGTTTCAAATAATTTATAATTTCATCTGTAATTTCATACCAGTGTTTCTAAAGTCCTTTTTTTCCTTATTTATTGTCAGTGCTAGTAGTCTCAATCTTGATTTCTTCTAGTATTCCTCATTGTTCACCATCAGTGAGCATCACAGGATTTTTAGTTTCTTTTAAACTGGGTATCAGGTCACAGAAGCATACAAGCAAAAACTGCAGGAAGATTAATTTGGCTATACAATGTAATACAATTACATAGCTAGGTAGTTTTATGTACTAGCACCCATTTCTGATGCCAGTCTGAGTTCAACTATATTTTGTTTGAGTGGTTGTAATTTTAGGGTTCAGAGATATTTCTAATAAGTATTTAGGATGACTTCCTTTCCAGTTATCCAGATGAATTTCTCTTGCAATCATGCCATTCAACTCACTGTCAGCTTTGCTAGAATATTTCCGAATTTAAGTTGCTGAAATGGTGTTTTATCTTCAGCAGCATTTTCTACCTCTCCATTCATACTCCATTTTTTGGTTAACAATAACACACTAAGTAACACAAGTCTTACCAAAGAGCTGAATTACATTGCATTACTAATACAAAAGTTGAACATACATTCTTACTGCCTACTTTCCTTCTGTCAGAGGCTATCCATTTGAGAAACCTTGCTTCTCCCTTATCATCTTTGGTTCTGTCTAGGCTTTTCTACAGAAAAGCTGGAAAGATACTAAAGGAAAGTAACAGACATTCTTTGTGTAAACTTCCTCCTCTCCTTTCCAGTTCATTTTAGAGCAGATTAAAAGTTTTTTCTCTGATACTTTTTTTCTACCTACCATAGCAGTAAATACAAGTAGTACTATTGACAGCTTCATTATTACAGAACAGCTTGAGTTTTCTTGGAATAGCTGTTAAGATAAGTCTTTCTCCTTAATCACAGCCTTTCTTACCACTCAAGCCTGCTTATAGCAAACAATTCTCCTACTTAGACTGTTCCTACAATGCTAAGATACTCTATGTAAGTTTAGAACTGGGAAAAAAGTTCCAGAGAAGACCTAAAGTTTCAGCATCTTCCTACAGTTCTAGAATTAAGACAAGGGTGAATATCTTTAACAATGCTTCACAAACTATAGAAATGTAAATTTAACTCTCTCCAGGACAAAGACTGTAGTCCTACCAGGGATATTACATGAGTAATATTATTCATTGTTAATATATTCTTTATGATTTAGTACTTTTAGGTAAAGTTTTAAACTTTCACAGCTGAAAATAAATATAAATATAAATATGAATATAAATAAATAGCTCATAAATATAATAACACACACTCATGCTTTTATGTGGTTTAGTCTCTAGGTCTACTTAATGCCAGTAAAGTCAAAAGTCATGGTGCTGTTATGGCTGTGAGCATTTAAAGGTATAAGTAAGTCAGGTTTTGGAGGGAGAAGTACTATGTTTTACTAAACAAAATCATAGATCTGGGCTGCTTGCATTCAAGATATGGGCTTGTGTGGCCAAAAGCCTGCCCTTTTTTTACTAAGTGACAAAAATCACTGCCTCTGTCTATAAGTCTTTCTTTCCAGATATGGGGAAAAAAAAAGATCAGAACAAGACTTGGAGCACAACTGTGAAGAGCTTAGGTTTGGAAACCTCAACAAACTAGAAGCACACATCTGTATGTGTTTCCTGACAATTGCTTGTAAGTAATGCTTCTTTTCTAAATGAACACTGAAAATCAAGAGAAAAAAAAAACTACTGAAAGTGGTCCCTTGGTTGCCTATTTTATAAATCATGGTGGAAGTAGAAAATCTTTCAACACTTCACCACATAAACTTCTGAAATACTTATCTTTTTTAAGAATCACTGATATAGTAGGTGTTTTACAGGCTGGAAAAGACCTCAAGTACCTGCCAATGCAGTTTTTAGAGCGGAGGAAACTCAGACGTGCAAATGGACTTAAAATTTATGACTGCGGGTGACAATTTAGTAGATTGTTTATGTGTATCAGAAAATTTACAGTAGGGATCTGAAAGTACAAACGAAAATGCTTTGCAGATAGACTGGAAAAGGTATGTACAAGAGAGAAGGAGGAAAGATATGGAACATTAGGACTAATAAATGCTAACCTTGAGAACGAATACCTAGAAAAGGATGGCACTCTATAGAGCTAGTGCTGAGTGCTGCTTGCTTTTACTAAAAAATCAGCTATGAAACAAAATGAAGAACATGTAACTGAAATAAAGAAAGAGGTATGAAGTATTTTTGAAGGAACAGAAGGAAAAAAAGAACAAAATCAGCTTAAAATTGTCTGAGGCAATGTACTTTTCAGATACAATATACCCATGGCACTTCACCACTCAGTATAATTTACTGTTGAAAAAACCAATTTTTAAAGTAATTATTTTGCAATTTCATATATTTTGAATCCCTGCAAGGTTCCTTATTTATCACAGGAAACTGTGTACTTAACTATAAAAAACATTATTATGGGTGCTTAGCTGAAGTACCAGCAAATAGATGAGTAAAACCTGACAAAACTGTTCTATAGATCTGGGTTCTACAGTTTTGCAAGCACTCATGTCCCTTTATAGTACGTAGAGTAGGAATGGGCTCTAATGACATACAAAAGAAACTCTTACTTTGATTACACTGGTATTAATTATACAATACAATAGCTCCTCTGAGATCAACAGAATCATTCTAGCTTGGTGAAATATTTGAGTATCTCCTAGTTTTGAGAAGCATTGCAGAAGTGTAATAATTAAATTAACAAATTAGGACTGCCAAGCTCTTAGCATGACCTATGCTTCTGCAAAATAAGTGAATGAAATTATAAGATTAATAAGTAATTTCCCTTTTTAATCTGATGCCATCATATATGGCCATATGCATTCTAAATATTTGGAAATTCAGTCCTGAACTGAACAAGTCATGGTGTTGCATTGTTTCTTGTTCTTGTAAGAAGGTAACAACAAAATAATTATTACCTGTCAACTTTCCCTATTTTGTCCCTGTCTGTATCTTACTGCAGTTTACTTCACATTGTCAAAAGCTGAATCATTTTTTCATAACGGTATTTCTTGTATTTTTAAAAACAATGTGATCCTAAAATATTATATATTAATATTGCCGAAAATAAACTTGCTCTTGAGAATACTGTATTTGCCTGCAACAACTTTTTGTGTATCTCCATTTTGTAGTTACACATTTAATTTGGCCATACATATGTGTGGTTAAGTAAGTTCTTTGTTTCTTCTCCTGTTTTCATAAGTGGTTGAAAAGTAGTAGTGGTAAACCATATTCAGTGTTGCACTAAGATAAATTAACCAAGAAATATAAATTTTTCTTCATGTGCTCTAAAATGACAAGTTGCAAAATGTTAACAGATTTATTTCTTTTTTTAATAAGGAATCAAAATAAAGAAAATCCCTAACAACCCAGAAATATGTTTTTTGGCAACTTGTCTTCTAATCTCTCCTATCTCTTCTGCCAAGTTTTCTGGGACACACTCTCATCCCCAGTCTATGAATATAGAACAAGCATAACACTTATATAGCAAGTATCGCCTTGGTTATGTAACATGGTGCTCACTTGTGCTTGAGAAAAGTTAAGCTGATGAAAGTAATTTGATAAAGATGGAACAAATTTACTGTTACCTTTTGGAAGTGAAAAGCCATTCACATAGCTGGGGCATGACTGATAGAGTTAAGGGAAGTACGTATCGTGCTCTCTGTTCTCATATTTCTCCTTCCAGCAATTTGTTTCCATCCTTCCCATACTTTTGGTGGATGACCTACAACCAGTGTAGTCCTGCAAATCAGGCTGCCAAAAAGTTGTGGTGCCTGAATACTTAGAAATTCTTGTAAAATGACACTCGTAACCAGCCCTTCTCCCATTCCCCTCCCCATTTCATATGAAGTAAGCATTCGAGTGCTTTGTGACTGTTTCTGTCCACAGAGATCTGTTCCTGACCCCTCATATAAAAAGCATGAATAATTTCCAGGGTGAGGGAATAATTAATGAAACATCTTTCCATCAGAAAAGCAAATAACTGTGTAGTGGTTTTTCTCCATCATAGTTCTAATGAGAACATAAAAGATCTCTGACCTCCGCGATGCAAGTCACCAGAAGCACCATGAACAGGGCATACAAACAGGGACTGAGGGAGCAGCAGTTTGCACAGAAGGGTGCATAAGAAGGGTTGTGCACCCTGCTTATAGGCTCACAGCCTAGGGAAGTGCTCTAGGTCTCTGCCATAGCGGTGGGCACTCACCTCAGAGTTAAATCCAGTGTTTCTACAGAGGAAGCCCCTGAGATGTATGACACTTCCACCCAGAAGGAGCTGGTAAGGAAGGAGACTTCAGTATAGACAGTAAATTGCAGTGAGTGCCCAGACCCTCCTCAAGTACCTGCAAAAGATGTGCACAGGCTGATGATCTGTTGTGTCACGTTGCCAAGCTGCAGGAAACAGTTACTAGGCTGTGCAGTATAAGAGGAGACAAGTGGTTTCAGAACCATGCTTCTGTGGTGGACACCAGATGAGCACCTTGGACCCTGGTGACCCACAAAAGCTGGACTCTGCTTCAGCCACTACCCTCCAATATTACAACCAAAAATAGATATGAAGCTTTAACAGCTTTAGACATCCACAAGCAAGGTCTGCAAGGAGAAACTGTAGCAGCACTGAAAAAAGAAATGACAAGTACTCATAGCAGGTGACTGCTAAGGGGCACACAGGCATCCATCTGCTGGCCTCCTCGAAGCTAAGGTCCAAGATATTGCCAAGAAATTGGCCAAACTTGTCAAGAGCACAGACTAATTACTATCAACTTACTTACTATCCACTACTTACTATCCACTGTCACTCTTTCATGTGGGCACAAATGTCACTGGAAGAATATGGCAGAAATATGATGAATAAAGAGCCCTGGGTGTGCAAGCAAAAAGTATTGGTGGCCAAGTTATGTTTTTGTCTATTTTACAAGTTAGAGGAAAGGGTGCAGCCAGAAATAAAGATATAATGTAAATTAACTCCTGGATTCACAGCTGGTGCTGTTGTAAGGGTTTTGGCTTTTCTGATAACAGGACATTCTTTGATTACTATAGCCTGTTAGGGAGGCATGGGATCCACTTGTCTAGAAAAGGAAAGGGAATCTTTGGCAGCAGGCTGACCAAGTTGATGAGGCAGGCTTTAAACTGAAGGACTTGGGAAGCAAGGTCCAAAGTGGCAACACTCACACCATTGCAACCAACTGGGGAATAAGCAAAGACAGCCAGAGCAGTGACAAATGTTCCTTAGCTTCCTCAAAAGTGGCCATTGAGAAATACAAGGGCTTTGCCAGGGTGTGTGGAGATGCAATTAGAAAAGCCAAAGCTCTGGCCAGAGAAGTCAAGAACTACAAGAAATAGTTCTTCAGGTACATAAACAACAAGGAGAAACAGAAGCCAAATACTGGCCTACTGTTAAGTTGGAGAGGTGAAGTAGTCACCAACAGTACTGAAAAGGCAGAGGTTCTCAACTCTTTCTTCACATTTGTCTTTACTAGCACTGCTGAACCCCAGGCCTTTGGAACAAATATCCAGGTTGATGCAAACACAGGCCCACCATAGGTGAAGGAAGAGTTGGTTATACAGGAGCTTGACCACCACAGATAAATGGGATCTGACAATGTGTAAAAAAGGGTGTTAAAAGAGCTGGCTGCCGTTGCTGTGAGGCTGCTCTCTGTAATCTTTGGAAAGTCATGGAGGATCAGACTGGAAGAAGGCTAACATCACTCCCATCTACAAGAAGGACCTAAGGGAGGGTCCAGGAAATTATAGACCCATCAGTTTACTTCAATCCCCAGAAAAGTTATGGAGCAAATCTTCCTGGGGGCTATCACAAGTCAAATGAAGCACATAATTAGGAATAAACAGCACAGATTCACCAAGGGCAAATCATACTTGACAAACCTGACCACCTTCTATGACAAGTAACCTACTTGGTAGATGTGAGGTAAGCAGTGGACTTTGTCTACCTGGATTTCTCTGAAGCTTTTGATACAGTTCCCCACAGACTCCTCCTAGACAAACTAATGCATTATGGTCTAGACAAGTGACCTGTGTGCTGGGTGGGGAAGCAGCTGACAGGCCCTATTCAGAAGTGGGTGGTAAATAGCTCCTTTTCCAACCCATTTCAGTGGGGTGCCCCAGGGACAGATATTGAGCCCAATGCAGTCTAACATCTTCATCAGTTATCTGGAAGATAAGATCAAGTGTACCTTGACAAAGTTTGCTGATGATACAAAACTGAGTGGGGAAGCAGACACTTTGGAAAGGAAAGCCATCCTGCAGGAATATCTGGATAGGCTGAAAGAGTGAGCTAAGAAGAAACTTATGACATTCAAAAAGGAAAATGTCTTGCACCTTGAAAGTGCAGCAAGACACCAAGAGCACAGCACAAGCTGAGATCTGCGCAGCTGAGGGGCAGCTTTGTGGAAAGAGACCTGAGGTCCTGAGAGCCAGCAAGCTCAATATGAGTGAACAGCGTGCTGCAGCAGCAAAGCAAGCCCACAGGACACTGGATTACATCAACATGAGCATCACCAACAGAGATAAAGACATCATTATCCCATGTTCCTCAGCACTTGTCAAGCCACAGGTAGAATACTGTGTTCAGTTTTGGTCCCTGCTATGCAAAAAAAAAGATGTGGACACGCTGGAGAGGGTCCAGAGAAGAACCACAAAGATGATCCGAGGACTAGAAGACTGCTGTGCTAAAAAAGGCTGAGAGAGCTGGGTCTGTTCAGTCTTGAGAAGGCTCAGGGGAGACCTTATCATCATGTTCCAGTATTTAAAGGCTGGCTACAAAGAAGGCAGAGTCCCTTTTTACAAGGATTCACATGGAAAAGAAGAGGGGTAAGGGGTACAAGTTATTCCCAACTGGATACAAGGGGAAAATTTTTTACAATGAGAACAATCAGACATTGGAATAATCTTCCAGGAAAGTGATGGATTACCTTTACTCTTAGACCCAGTTCAGCAGCCTTTTCCTAGTACATTAACCCTGCATTGGATGAATATGAATCTCCTGTCTGTTATGAAGATAGGAAAAACAGAAAGTTGTCTTCCTTCTTTTTCCTGCATTTTGCAGGGCAGAATACTGTGGCTTTTGTAACACTAATTTGCCTCCATTTTTAATACTCTTTCCCAGTGAACAGGTTCAGTGCACATTACCATTGTCATAGTTATATTTCTAATATTTTCAATTCCAACTTAATTTTACCAGGTACCAAAGCCCTTTAAAGAGAGAAAATGGTGACATCAGCTGTTGTATCAGCACCAATTTAGACAGAATAAAGACATTATTGCATAAGCAGAAGAAGTTATTTCTTAAGTAGCACTTGTTGAACAAAGAGTTCTCACAAGGGATCGAGTAAGCAGACTTCTCAATTTTTAATTACAAGTAAAGCTGTGTATTTCATATACCATGCAATTGTTTATGTGAAGTTGATCAAAAATTATCCTCTTTTAAGAAAAATTCCATAATTGCAATCAACTCTCCAAGAAAGAAGAAATAAAATTGCAATACTAGAACTTTTGCAAGCCATTCTAGAAAATTCCCAATTAGCTCCTGACTTGAAGAGACAGTATTTCATTTCATAAATGAAAACAACTGCAGAACAAATATACAGTCTTTCTGGTTTTAGGGTGTAGAACACAGAAATTCAATAGGAATGATCACAGCTATTTTATTAACTTGTGTTTTAAATTAAAAAGAAAGATCTGAATGAAAGTATAGGCTATTTTTCTATCTCATAGAATCATAGAATAGTTAGGGTTGGAAACGACCTTAAGATCATCTACTTCCAACCCCCCTGCCATAAGCAGGGACACCTCACACTAAACCATGTCACCCAGGGCTCTGCCCAACCTGCCCTTGAACACCACCAGGGATGGAGCATTCACAGCTTCTTTGGGCAACCCATTCCAGTGCATCCACCTTACAGTAAAGAATTTCTTCCTTAGATCCAATCTAAACTTCCCCTGTTTAAGTTTTAACTCGTTACCCCTTGTCCTGTCACTACAGTCCCTAATGAATACTTCCCTAATTCAGAAGTTATTAGCATTACAGGGTACCAATTACAAAAGCATCAATAAAAGTAATAAACAAGGAATCAGTCAGTACTGGTTTTGAGTCATCTTCAAATACTGACCTAACAGAAAAGGGTGAAGTTAAATCTGCATAAAGGGTCCAATGTTTTGAAACAGACAAGATGAAGTGTCATATTGTTATCTGTATATATGGAGATGAAGGATGTAAACATATGGAGGCTATTCCAGTTTGATACTCATTATAATTCTCAAAATTATAAAGTTGTATTTCAGATAGCAAAAAGGAGCAAAGGAAAAGGCTGCCACCACCTTGAGGCATTTTCATACCTGTACTGCTCTTTGCTACCAACTTTAAAGAATTTGGGCAGCAGTTACTGTAAATTATAACCTTCTTATCCAAAGCACCACAAAGACAGCTTAAGGTGTTTCCCCTTTTACGAAGACATTTCTTACTTTGATATCTACATGATTAGCATGGCCATCTCTGTATTTCAGTATCTCTGCAAAACACATGCTCCATATAAAAAGTCATTTGGCATATGTGAAGATGACAATCTCTGTATTTCCTTCTGAATTATTATATGAACATACTTCAGGTGACAGGTACCATAAAATGATATCAGCATTATTATAGAAATGTAGACTAAAACTTAATGATGTTTTTCAGGAAAGCTTAACGAATTATTGAATGTGGTGGGACAACAGTAACAGAAACAAGATAAAAACCACCACAGCTCATGTCACAAAGCAGTTGGATAAATGCAGATTTAGCTGTCAGGTAGAAATCTGGATATAACTGAGCTCAAACCAAGAACTGGAAAGTAACTCTTTTAGCAAAGTCTACAATCACAATTGATTCCTTTTAAAAAGTGAAAAAGCAGAAATTTCTGGTGATTATATAGATGCATACTGTTAGTTTTCTCCCTAGTATTTTTAATAATGTGATCAACATCAGCCTCTAATTTGTGAGCTGATAAAGACATCTTTTATTTATAGTTTTTACAGACTTCAGATAAATTTGAGATTAACATTAACCCCAAGAAACCGGACTGATGCTTCTGTACTGCGAACAACAGTTCATGAACTTAAGACTTCCATGATATTCAGGAAAATGAAAGTGTGAAAATGCATCACATTATTAAACTTACATGCTAATTTTAAGAGCTTTGTTTGATTTACATAAAATGAGGACTGGGAAGGTTATCACTGCATATTAAAATGTATCAGGAACAAAGATACTAGGAAAGAAGAACTATTTCAGCTAAAAGACAGTAGTAACAAAGAACAAATAAATATAAACTTAATATAAACACAGTCTATGAATGTAAGTATGATAATCAATTGATCATAAATATTCTGCAACAACCTTCCAATTAAAGCACTGGGTACACAAAATTATTAACAAATATTATAATGTGTGATAGTATGTAATGGGAAGGTACTGGCAGAAGTGATGCAGGAATTACTAAGTTTCACATCTTACTATCTGTATATGGTTCATATCTTCCTAACTACAGCAGAAAAGTAAGAGAAAACTCCTTGAATTCTAAATCTCACTAGGATAAGTCAAGAAAAAGATGTCATTTTTTTGAGTCATTAAAAATTAAAAAGATTAGTAGTAGTTTTCAATAAAGAAAATTTTCAAATAAAAAAATAAAAAATGCACTGGAAATATTACTATTCTAAATTAAAGGAATGTCAAATAAAATTCAAAGTGAAATCGGAGACACAGCTTCACTAGAAGAATAATTTATTTCCTGGAAGAAACAGGGAGTCAACAGGAAAAATGTGACTTACAGAAGTGCATGCAGAAATAAGCTATGTTTATTTCATTGAGGAAGGGCATACCCATCCTTAGATCAACATCGAACTTAACGAGACTCAAAATGCAAAAATACGTTCAGATGTTAGAACTAAGTTAAATAGCATAAATTCCTCCATCTTAAAACATTGACAAAATAGAATACGTCAGTCTGAAAAGTTTCTATTACATTTGCAGAATAAAATGTAAAAATAATCATTAAACATACTAATAACAAAAGTCAAACTCAAGATCCTATACCCAGGCAACACCTATTCTGACTACTGATTACAGTAATATTCTTTAAATTATCACAGCATTTTTATCAATAAATTCATGTAAGGCAGCATGCAGACTTGACATCTGTTTTCAAAGTTAACAGTCTAACTAGGATCACATAAAAACTGTGCTCACGGCAAAAGCAATTTGCACACATGTAAACCACTTAGTATGATGCTTTATACTATCTAATGTGGTACTGCTGCCATTCCAAAACATCATACAAAAAAAATTTCCAAAATATGTCAAAGGACAGTCAATGTCCTCTCCAGAGCCAGAAAAATGACTTACATTTAGGTTCTAAATTCTTGACTGTTGTTTTACATTCCACAGAATACTTTTCCAAATTTAGAAAAGAAAGAAAAGCCAATGGATTATAGATAAAAAAATTCTGTAAATCTTATTTAATGCCTTTTAGTATCCAATTATCAACTTTTCTATATTTACACTCTTTCCATTTGAAGATATATTTTCCTAGCATCTAATTATGTTTTTGGCAGGAACACTGCCCAGAGCATTCTGGAGTTCTGCAAATTTTTAACACCAGAACTCCTGGCAGAATCACTATACAGCAGATAAAATTCTAGTAGAAAAGGCAAGAGAGAAAAAGCAGTAAAAATGAAAAATAACTCCTCATCTCTTTCATAATCAATGTTCTTTTAGCTTAGTTTTTCCTGTTTGGCCAAAAGTGAAAGGCTATAACAGGTCTCAAAGGTACACTTTGGATGGGTACACTTTTCATTGGAAGCAATGTAAAGTTTCAGCAGTCAGTTGTTTCAATAATTTATTTGTTTTTCATACAACAAGGGAAAGCAAAGAAATAAATTTAAAAATCATTCAAAAGTTTTAGTATTTCATTACTCATGGATCTAAACTCTGAGAATGAAATTTTAGTTATAAACTCCTTTTCCCCAAACTCAACTACAACACATGGAAATTTAACAAGCGTTACAGAAAATTAAACACTAGAGGCAGGAAACAGCAAAGTTTATGCCAAGCTGCAAAGAAATGCAAAGAATTTGTTAAAGAACACATTAAAAGAATTTGAAATAGTCTCCCGTGATATCATTTCCAGTGTACAAAAGAAAACAGTATTATGAATCATTGGCATGGAGAATAAGTGAATGAACAAACTACTTCTGATTTCTCCTAACTAATAATATATTTCTCCTAACTAATAGAATATCAACTCACAAAAAGACGAAATTGCATCGTTTTCATGAGAATAGAACATCATAAACACTGTACATCATATTATAATACAACTTCATAAAAGAACTTCACAAAGTCAATATAAGTTCTTCAATAACACAAAGTATTCTTCATCCTTAACTTCTGCAAATTTTTTTACAGGGACTATGGAACATAATTCCACAGAAAGCCTACTTCTTAAACAGAATCAGAGAGAATAAGGGACTTTAAGAGGTCTCCAAATTCATTTTTATGCTTCAAAGCAGGTGTATCTTTACCTACAGCATTCATGGCAGATACCTTCAGGTCTCTAATGCACTGCCAGAACTTGGGGATAGCATGATCTATAAAAATGTTTCTGAAGAAATGAAATTAAATGTTTGCTTTCTGAAGGAAACACAGCAAATTCTACTTACTGAAAAACTTACTAAAACCACAACAAAACATTTACTCAATTATAGAGTTCTAATTTTAGAAGTGTGAAAATTTAAGGGTTAAAAATATTTCTATGATCAAAAGTGAGAAGACTCACAACTTCCTTGGGCGATATAAATCAGTGCTTTTACTTTATTGTCAAATATGGTCATCCCCTGTTGTAGCTTCTTCTCACCAATATTCAACATAGAATTCCCTCACTCTTATGTAAATATACAGCTTGTAAATCAAGTCAGCATTCCACAACTGGGATTATAATGCTTAAGTTGACTAATTATAAATGGGTACACTGGTAATTTTACATTGGATTCCAGGAGTTCTAGATGCAAATTACACTAAAAGGTAACTCCAGAGTTCTTTGTGAGGTTTCCTTAAGTTTAGAATGAAATATTAAATCATTAAATAAATTAAATTATTAAATAAATTAAATAAATCATTTCCTAGTCATAATATTCACTGTATATAATTTACACATCTAATATACAGATATCTAATAATTCAGTACATACTAAAATTACAGAACTAACACCTCCTTAAACAAAAAACAAACAAAACACCAACCAAACCAAACCATAAATATTATACTTTTAAAGAAAATATGATTAACAGAAAAAATAGTTAACCTCTTGAAGAGGGGGACCAGGATTAAGTTTAGATGCTTTGAGTGCCCAAATTACATATTCTTTGCCTCCAGAATAGTAAAAAAAAAAAAAAAAATAATAAAATTAAAGTGCAACCTAAATACAACACCAAACATTCAACT
>NDXB01002601.1:76322-159053 GCA_002631895.1 Agapornis roseicollis
AAAAAAAAAACCACAAAAAACAAACCCCAAACCTTCCTAGAATTACAATGAATTTAATTTAACAGAGTTACCAGAAAAACACATGGGGTGATGTAATTGCTAGAAACAATGTGATCATTTTGGGCAGCAGCACAACATCGAATTCAGAGCTTGTAGAGGTCTGAATTGGCTGGGAGTGTTGATCTGCTGAAGGACAGGAAGGCTCTGCAGGGGGATCTGGACAGGCTGGAACAATGGGCTGTGCCCAATGGTATGAGGTTCAACAAAGTGCCGGGTCCTGCACTTGGGCCACAACAACCCCATGCAACATTACAGGCTTGGGGAAGAGCGGCTGGAAAGCTGGTCTGTGGAAAAGGACCTGGGCAAGCTGACTTGACAGATGGCTGAACATGAGCCAGCTTGTGCCCAGGCAGCCAAGAAGGCCAACAGCATCCTGGCCTGTGTCAGAGACAGTGTGGGCAAGGGCAGTGATCATCCATCCCCCTGGACTGGCATTGGTGAGACTGCACTTCAAATCCTGTGCTCAGTTCTGCAAGAAAGACATTGAAGAGTTGAAGCAGGAAAGGGCAACAAAGCTGGTGAAAGGTCTGGAGCACAAGTCTGATGGGGAACAGCTGAGGAAACTGGGGTTGTTTAACCTGGAGAAGAGAAGGATCATGGGGGACCTTATCACTCTCTACAACTACCTGAAAGGAGGTTGTAGTGAGGTGGGGGTTGGTCTCTTCTCCCAAATAACAAGCTATGGGAAGAGAGGAAACAGCCTCAAGCTGCACCAGGGGAGGTTTAGGTTGGATATTAGAAAAAAATTCTTCAACAAGAAGGTGATCAGGCACTGGAATAGGCTGCCCAGGAAAGTGGTGAAATCACCATCCCTGGAGTTATTCAAAACCTGTGTAGATGAGGCCCTCAGTGATATGGTTTAGTGACGGACTTGGGAATCCTGTGGTAAAGGTTGGACTTGGTGATCTTAAAGGTCTTTTCCAACCTAGCTGATTCTATGATTCTAGGTCACAGAAGCTCGTAAGAAAGAATATAGTACAGTCCCTTATAAAGGCAAGAAAAAAGGTTGAAAAGATGAAGTTCCTTTCAGACCTAAGTTTCTTCGACACAAAGGAGTAAAGCAGAGCAGAGATTGTCCTAAAGAACCTTGATGAAAAAAGGGGGTTAGATGTCACGAGTACTACTGCTGTCTATTGTTACTGTATTCAAACAATGAAGACTTGGATTACAGAATTTACAAATAAACATGATGGCATACAAGACATGCATAACTAATTTGATCAGCTCCACCGGCTTCTGGAAAGAAGCCAAAAAGTATTTGAGTACCATCTCGCATCTGTAGGAAAACAATATATTCAATCATCTAAAATTTTGCAAGAACAGAAGATTTGTTCCTCAAAAGGTTTTGAATAAGCTTTAAATACCACAAAATACTTCTTAATGGATGGCCCTTCCTGCTGGATTCAGTTGGATGAGCATTTATTGAAGCACTAATTGTCACCACTACTTTCAGATCTCCATCAGTTCCCATAAATGTCCATATGTTCCTTGGTTAAAAAGTGCAGCAGCTTAATGACACAAGAAAATGCAAGCCAATTCATCATCCTTCCTTAACCTTTTAAAAAATAAATTAGTTTTTATAAGAAACAATCATTGTAAATAAAGTAAAAAGCATTTCAATTCTATCATAATATGGTGTCATTTTGCATTAAATCTTGATGCAACTGCTTAACTTTAAGATTAGTTAAATCAATCATTATTTTTTTTTCCTAAGTATTTAGTATCTACAGAAGAGCAGAGACAAGACCAACTTTGCAAATAGCTATATATGGTTAAGATGCAACTACCCCCCAGGTGTTTATAAATCCCTTCACAGCTGAGCCAAATCTCTACAGTATAACCTCTAATTTCAACATATTTATCCTAGTATAAAATTCTTTGTTCTATAGGGATTTATCATCCCTTGAAACACTGACACTTATGTAAAGGATTTAATCCTGTATAACTAAATCACACTAGAGGGTGCTGCTATTTTAATTGTAAAAGGTTTTTACCATTAACATCGACATTTCAGAGAGTACACTTTGCCTCAAAAATGCTTTGTTCCTCTCTGGGACAGCAGATTACTTCCAAATGAGAATTAAAATTATGATCACAATCATGCTGTTGTGCTGAAGTTCAAGTTTTGTCATGTTTTTCCCTAGACAGCTATACATAAAACAAAAAATCCTTACTTCCAACCTCACATGGTTCACTGGAACCTGTACTTAAATGCTTCAATTAAAACATTTTATCTTCCAAGCAATAAAGCTTATAATAAGCATTGGTACACATCAAGTCTTGTTCCAAATCTAGAAGCTGTTTCTTTTTTACTACAAAAAATTGCACATCACTGCTTGTATTACTCATTTGAAAATATTTGTTAAGAGGATGAAGAACTGTTAGCATCAGAAAAACAATGTATAAAATTATATAATATATAAATATAAATATAAAATTATATATTTATATATAAACATAAAATGATAGACTTTAAAGGGCCCAAAATTGTATCAACTCTTCCAAAACAAGAATATGCAGTTTTCCTATGTTGCATTTTTAGTGAAATGGGAATTATTAGCTTCTATTAAATACAAAAGTGAGGGTTGAATAGTCAACCCTCTGAGAAAAAGCAATCAGCATCTAAAGCACATCGATTCGCAGAAAATTCCAAGAAAAAACTTGCCAACAAAACTTTCAAGCTGACAAGCAGATATTTATTGCAGTGCCGGGAGACATGGCGGATACCTCCTGCTAACGTGTGTCCCTGTATTGTTGCACAAGCCATCCTTATATACTCACTAGGCATACATACATATTCATGAGGCTACGTATGGATTACATCATTTTACAGCAAGTTCCCCGCATGTGCACAGAATTGTGGTAGTGGTCTCTGAGGGTTGTTTACTTCTTCCAACAATCTTCATCACTCCTGCAGCCTTTGAAGCACGGGCAGTAGATGCTTATACCAGCTTAATTGGTTCATTAGCACCACAGACATAATAATCCTCCTATCCTCCTACTTATCAGTTAAACTGTAGCCCATCCTGGACACCTGCCATTCCCAGATACTCCTTGTCCCTGTGTCCTATTCTTCTAGACTGTTTTCCTTGAAACTATGTCAACTATAACGATTTATCTTCTACAAGAATTCTCACTATGTTCTCTAGCTGCACTCTATTTTTTTCTATGTATCATGCACCAAGTAATTTTCCATTGCTACTGTTACAAAGCCATGAAACTTAACATTACTTAGAATTGATTCTAAAGGTTTATATATCCCATTTTGTGATTTTGTGCCCCCCTAGTCTCAACTTCTATCTACTACTTTATAAACAGATTATAACTGTTATGGAATATTAAATATGGTGCCTCTCATGAGGCAGAATTACATAAATGAACATAATTTGAACCTATTAAAAAGTTATTTTCTCAGGAAACCTTTTTGCACTTTGCAGGATTTTTTGCTATGTGGTATTATTTGTTATTCCAATAAAAGTGTTAAGTATGTTCTTATAAATTCCCTTCACCTCTGAGCGTTTTGTCATGATTAGTAGTAAATTACTGAATGAAAAGGAACAGAGCAATGGTAGGGGGAAAGATTAAAAAGAAAAGCCCACCTCAGAAAACGCATACAACTTTAAAGCTTCAAACTCAATTTTGCCTCAGGCTACAGAACAGTCTTTGCAGGAGCTGGCTTCCATACCAATAATTCTTCATCTTGATCCATACAAAAAGAACAGTAAGTAATGTGCCACCTTATTGCTGATCTCCCTACCCATACTGTGAACTTTCTGTAAAAATGGGCATGACTGCAAAGTCTTAAGTATATCATCATGTCAGGACACATTTGTCTTAGTTCACATTTCTGAATTATAAAAAAAGTTACTGTTTCCCATTTCCATAGTTTAATACCAAGCCTACTCCAGAATGCATATTATAGATCAAGACAGATCTTGTACAAACAGTGTATTTTTTTATTTAGCTTTTACTTCCTCAAATTTTCTGTCTCTCTTACCAGCAGGTTCTATAAAAGAATAATGGGAGAGGAGAGGACATTACCTTCTCTCTTCTACCTTTTCTACAGACATAAATACAATAAAGTGAAGGGAGAGATTTTGGTATACAACATGGAGAGTAACAAGCCATGATGCCACAGAAGGATCTCTGTGAGAAAACGTTCTAGAGGTTATAAAGCCAAGTGATCGGAGGTGGACTGAAATAAAAGAAAAATTCCACTCTAAAACATCAAATCATAACATAGGAGACATAGAGATAAAACCATCTCAGCTGAATGAAATGCATAAATGAATAAACCTCAAAAATGAACCCACACACACTGATTAAGGGGTACTATGTACAATGCACAGCGAAACACAGTACAGATTTGAAAACAAAGCAAACAAACAAAAACCCCAAATGAACAAATATGTAAACTTTCTAGAATTTGAAACATTTGGGTGCACTTGATTTCTAATCTCTCCCCACTCTCTTTCTCCCTCTTCTTTTACTCATTCCCCTTTTCCCCACTACCAGCTTCCTTCTGTCTTTTTCTAGGAAAAAAAAAAGAGTCAATGAATCCACTTCATTAAAGTTGCCAGAAGGATATAAGTAGTATTTAAATTTTTCAAGTACATCTCCACTTTGAAAAGCTTATTCATACAAATAAACCATTAGATAAAACATGTAAGTAACAAATAGAAAACATTCCTACCAGGATAGTAAGCAACTCATTTATGCTAGTAAGTATTCATTAAAAAAACCCAAATAACTGTAGCAAAGGTTTAAAAACAATGCATCTGCATAAAAATCACTGACAATTCTGTACATCTAATATGATATTTTTATGAATATGTATTTTGAACTGTTTGTACAGTGACAGGAACACCTGTAATAGTTAAAACTTAATTTTTTCCTGAGACTTCAAAGAAAGTAAGATCTTCAGATCACTTATAAAACTCAGGCTAACTGATAATCAAAACAACTAGATACATACTTGTGTGGCGTTCGGGTTCAAAGACTTCTAAACTTCCTTAAAAAAAGCTATTTCTGGGCAAAAAGATGCAAGGAACACCAACATTACAACTCCCTAAGGTCCTATTTCTTTCCTACTTTCACTATTCAACAACACAGGTTGAATGAACATGGGAATGAACAGGTTATGCAGATCGTGTGAGGCAACTAAAAAAACATTTCAAAATAAGTATTTATCTCCAAAATGAGGAAACTTCAAAGTAAGGTTTTCCTTTAAATTTGCATTGTCTCTCACAAGATTCATGATAAGATTCTTGTTTTACTCCATATACAAACTGAAACCCTGATTTTTAAGATCTTTAATACTACAGATTCTTTATTTAGAATAATAGAATATTTAGGGTTGGAAAGGACCGTAAGATCATCCAGTTCCAACCCCTCTGCCATAAGCAGGGACACCTCACCCTAAACTGCGCCACCCATGGCTGCATCCAACCTGGCCTTGAACACTGCCAGGGATGGAGCACTCACAACTTCCTTGGGCAACCCATTCTAAACAGCCCAAGTTTTCTCAGCCTGTCTTCGTGGGGGAGATGCTCCAGTCCCCTGATCATCCTCATGGCGTCCTCTGGACTTGTTCCAACAGCTCCATGTTCTTTTTATGCTGAGGACACCAGAACTGCACACAGTGCTCCAGGTGAGGTCTCACGGGAGCAGAGGAGAAGGGCAGGATCAGCTCCTTCGACCTGCTGGTCGACGAGAAAATGAACATGAGCCAGCTTCAGTGTGAGGTTACAACCTGGAAAGCCAACTGCATCCTGGGCTGCATCAAAAGGAGTGTGACCAGCAGGCCCTCGAGGGCCCCAAGTATGATCAGGGAACTGGAGTATCTCCCATACAAAGACAGGTTGGGAAAGTTGGGGCTGTTTAGCCTGGAGAAGAGAAGGCTGCGTGGAGACCTCATAGCAGCTTTCCAGTATCTGAAGGGGGCCTCTAGGGCTGCTGGGGAGGGACTCTTCATTAGGGACTGTAGTGACAGGACAAGGGGTAACGGGTTCAAACTTAAACAGGAGAGGTTTAGATTGGATACGAGGAAGAAATTCTTTCCTGTTAGGGTGGTGAGGCACTGAAATGGGTTGCCCAAGGGAGGTTGTGAGTGCTCCATCCCTGGCAGTGTTCAAGGCCAGGTTGGACAAAGCCTTGGGTGACATGGTTTAGTGTGAGGTGTCCCTGCTTATGGCAGGGGGGTTGGAACTGGATGATGTTAAGGTTCTTTCCAAACCTATCTATTCTATGATTCTCTCTTTCCCGCAAGAAGAATGTTAGGTATCTCCATAATACATAGAGAATTGCAGAAGAATTGCATGACCAAGGTGAGAATAGGCTTATAAATGTACAACTAAATTACTGAAATGTTTTTCTCCAAATCTACTCTTAATGCAGTAGGAAAAATAATGTCCTTCAAAACTTGCTCTGTTTATGAGCAAAAGCTTTTGTGAATACAATTAATGTTCTTCTGGTCTACTTTACTTAAATTTGCCCTTAACTTTTCCCCTAAACACTTGAAACATCTAAATGCACAAACTTTTATCAAGTTTGATGAATTCAGGCATCCTTCTGTAGATAATAACTGTGCCCATTTTATTTGATCTGTTTGAACAGCTTCATATATACTGATGTCATCTGGGGAAAAATGGGGACATTTCCAAACAGGTGATATAGAATCAACTAGCATGGACAAGTTAATCATTTTACAGTTCCGAATACTAATTTTGGTACAGTTTATATCTCACCATTGAAGTACATAATGTAATTTTTATACAAGAAGAAAGATATTCTGTGTTCATAATAATGGGAAAAGCACAACAGAAAGACTAGGTAAGCCTTCAGGAAGGAGATGCTAAGCTATGCAGACCTTGGTCTGAGCCAACATAGTCAATCCTGTACTCTTAGTTAATGTCACTTTGCAAAAAGGTCAGTTCTATACATACATGAAAGAATACAGTAATGATAAAGTAAGAGCATGATTGGGAAGAAAGAATAATAATAATAATAAAGTAAAAATGCAAGCTACTTGCAGTACAAAGAGAAAATAGAAGCATGAAGCCTGAATTTTATATTCCTCTCACTAGTCATTATAGCCATTTCCAAGATAATTTCAAATAATTCTCTATATAATATTTCTTTAAAAGCCACAAATTTTGACAAAGTCTGCAATAACTCAAATACTATTATCAGATTATAGCTGCATTAGGATGCTACGCCCCTCACCACATTTCAAATCTATCATCTCCATGAAAAGGGCACACTCAAAGAAAAGCCTTTGTAGGTGTATTGTCACAGGATTTCATTTTCTGTTCCCATTGTCACTTTTCTTGGCAGCGATTCATTCTGAGCATTCAGCAAATACTTCTGAAAGCATTCTACTCTGGTAAAAATACACTGAAACACATAAAGTGTCTTCAGATTCAGCAAACCTCTGAGTCTCCATTTCCAAACCCAAGAAAATGCTGCCGTTTCTAAGACCCAAGGATCATAGTTGTATGAACACATGCTGTACTGAAGAGGATGCAGCAGTATTTAGAGATGCATTTTACCTGTCACAAAGACAGGTCCAAAGACCAATGAAGCACGAGGCTGGGTAGAGGATGAGCTACAAAACCAGCTCAGAAACTTCTTAGCATGAAACCAAAGAGGTCAGATAATGTGTAAAAAGCCATCTCATTGTTTCATTCTATCTATGCAGAAAGGAAACAAAACCTAACTTTGAAACAATTTCTTACCTAAAATTCATCCAATTTTCATCTTAACACACATGTGGCACTCAATATTTTGTTCAGCTTGGAAACAGCTAAAAATGTTTAGAAGTGTAAGCAATTTCAGCTAGTCAAAGACACAACAAGAAGCTAAAAATCATCCCACTCAAGTAGCACTGTAAACAACTGTGTGAAGCTGAGACCATGCCTTCTGGGTAGCCAGGAATGAGTAATAACTGTAAATTATTAGCAAAGGTAGGTGCTGGAGTAGACAGAAGATAATCTTTGTTTCCAAAAGATATCCTGAAGCATTACATTTAGCAACTTCATTAAAGCACTTTGGTTTGTATCAGTATTACAGCATTATTAGTCAAACTGAAGTTTATCTAATTTACTCCCTTGCCTAAAAACTTTCAAAAACATTTAGCTTTTCATTTATTTCTATTTCAACCTAGACATGAAAATTACCCAATATTTCTTTTTTGACATTCTAAAGTCAATAACAGAGTATAGCACAGAATAATGCAAATGATATGTAGTAGAAAGAAATGACAAATTAAGTCTTCAGAGAATTCAGAGAGGGAAGTTTATTACCAGAATTGAAAGAAAAGAAAAATAACTAAGCATGATATTTTGTATACAAATATACAGATACAGACAATGTAAGTTTTTCCCTGAAAACACTGATGCTAAACACATTCTCACTACCCCTACTTACCCTTGTCAAGAGTCGACATTTAATGGAATGTTTCTCATGTAAAGGCTCACAACGCTATATGAGCAGGACGTTTTATTTCTAGGATTACATGTCAGTAAGTATCTGACTAGTCACATAATGCTAATGATCCCATTCAGGAAAGGAAGAAACAGGTTTTTCAAAGTTACCTGATATGTGGCTACTATTTATATTAACAGCACATATTAGTCTTTTAACTATCAGAAGTTTGGGGGATTTTCTAGACTCTTGTATGTGAACTTAACAATCACTTAGCTAGTGCAGTACTAGTACTTCCAAACCCAGTGTTTACTCCACTCGTCCTATATTCTCATCTACATTAGCACTCAATCAGAGGGGAAGCTAAAGCAACTAACATAAGAATGCCTTTTGATGAAGCCTGAGTTCTTGAGGCAGTTAATACAACTGCATAGACACAGGCTATCTTCTGAAGGGAAGCAGCTTGCTATCACATTCTGCTACAGCATGTTCTTTACCAAAGTAGGGACTATGGTATAAAACAAAAGCATACAAAATCCAGTGACATTGTATTTATGCTTCTGTAACCTAAAATGAGTACATCTTGTACACACAGAAATGGGTTTCACATCAGTGTCCAACTCCACAAAGCTGGCTTTACTTTCTTTTTATTGGTATTGTCATAATATGAAAACTAAATACCATTTGTTAGGAAAGCAGCCATTACACAAAATTAACAGACATATTCTGCTTCAGGGCATGAATACAAGAAAATTGTCAGACATTAATAATGTAGACAGAGCATTTTCCTGGGAAAATGAGGATCCAATGGAACAACAGATAAATCATACCCAACTGCTGACTGTTTGTTGTTTCACAATCTGTCGTATTTTATTGAATATGACTAGTACAAGTCTGTTACAGCCATAAAAAAACATTATCCAAAATTAATATGCAAATTACTGTAGTGCTTGTGTGGGACGCCATTTCATTAATTTGAATTCATTGACATGACTGTGTAATCTAAATTTATGAGTTTTCCAACTGCCACTCCATGGAGAATTCCACACTTATTGAATTTTGCTTAAGAAGTATTTTATGCATTAAATAATATTTGCATGGCAGTAATGTATGTTAATGGCTTGGAATTTAGTATATATAAGATAAACCATACATTTTGCCTGTGAGAAACATATAACTTACAGTGCAGAAAAAAACCCACATGTAGACATTTCCTTTTAAAACATTTTTAGACAGCAGTGAAAACAGATTATTGGAAGAGGGAACAAAAGCAGGTTTTGAAGTTCTCAGTAAAGCAAATAATGCTCATAATTATTGTGTTGAAACGAATGCAAATCTTCCTGTCAATATAAAAGGCTTTATGAGGCACAGAACTTCCTGTGTCACCCATCACAGCTTAAGAAAAAAGCAGTGTCTAAAAAGTGCCTAGTCTTGGACAGAAAGCTTTATGAATACATAGGTCAGCTTGAAGGTTAAAGGGAAAATACCGAGTTTTGGAAAAAGTCAGCATGAAAAGAAGTTATAACATTCTTTACTATTCAATACCATTCTTTAACTAACATAAATATGTTCTGCATAATGCTTGGCTTTAATATACTCTAGTATCCTAGTGGAGTACCCAAAGAGCATGACACTATCAAAGTGTTTCTGAAATAAACACTGCAAATAAAATGATCACTTTCTGAAGAAAACAAAGCAAATTCTAGAAAAAGATATAAAACTTACTAAAAACCACAAGACATTTACTCAATTATGAAGATCTCATTTTAGAAGTGTGAAAATTTCAGGGTTAAAACTATTTCTATTATTAAAACCTTATTTTTCTTACTGACAGCATTGTAAAGTGTTTGTTTCCCACTGTGATTCTAAATGTTCCAACATGACCTGTTTGCTGGTGTTACATGCTACTTGGTTGACTATTTCCCAAATATGCTATTTTGTTCAGCAAGAGGACTGTTTCATTACTATGCCTCCCTGAAGTATTTATCAAGAAGGTTCTATGGTGCAGTTTCATCCCTTGAGACATCAGTCATTTTCACATCGAGACTTGTATCCTTAAACAAAAGGGGGTTTATGTCTCATCTAGCCTTTGAGTGTAGAGAAACACTTTGAAACCGGGGAGGGGGGGAGGAAGGGTGAAAGGGAGGATTTTGTATCAGATTTGTTTAACCATAACATGATGAGAAATATATTCCCACCTAGCACTGAATGTTTCACACTTGTCAAATCCTCCTGTCAGTATCCCCTGCAGCTCTGCTGACTAGCAGACACCTGTCTGTTCTAAGGTCACCCTGATTCAATGTCACCTTGCAGTGAACATGCTCACACACAACTAGGATTTCAGTATCATCTTGCAGGAATTTCTGATATCTCTGTCATTTTACATATAATTGAGTACTAGGTAATTACACTTTGTGAATTGATATGATCATATAAATCAGAAATTGAATTAGCTTGTCTGGATAGCAAAGAAGCATGTCCAGATGTGACACAAAGAAGCATGTACAGACATGACTGTTAGCTGCAATGGCTAAAGTTCGTTTATTATATCAATTACATGGAGATAGGATTTTCATCCCTTTAATTCCACTGATTTCCTACTAAATGAAGATATATTTTATCAATAAAGCATCATCTGTTTTTATTTCCTAAAACATTTCCACCTACTTGCTATTTAGGAAGCTACCTAGTAAATACTGCAGTCTTAAAAGAAATGCTGTATTTCCTAAGCTTGAACACACATGTAAATTAAGCAACCATTACATGTCCACAGACCTGCAATTAGGTGTCTGTTGGAGGGACGGTGCGGCCCAGCACAAGCAATCCAGGGGGTTCCTCAATTCTGGGGAAGACAACTTCCTCTTGCATGCAATAGAGGAGCCAACAAGGAGAGGTGCCATGAAGGGGCTGGTTGGGAATATGACACTCCAGGGCAGCCTTAGCTGTAGCAAGCATGAGATGGTCAAGTTCAAGATCCTCAGGACAGTGAGAAGAGCGTGCAGCAAGCTCGCTGCCCTGGACTTCAAGAGAGCAGACTTTGGCCTCTTCAGGAACCTGCTTAATAAGGTTCTATGTGATATAGCTCTAGAGGGTGGAGGGGTTGGGGGGAGGGGGGGCCTAAGACTGTTGGTTGATATTCAAGGATCACCTGCTACAAGTTCAAGTGTTGCATTCCAACTAGAAGGAAGTGGGCACGATTGCCAGACCTCCATGGATGAGTAAGGAGCTTCTGAGAACACTTAGAGGGGAAAAAAGAAGCTTACATAAGGTGGAAGTGAGGACAGGCAGCCTGGAGGAATACTGGGACATTGTCTGGGAAGCTAGGGATCAGGTCAGGAAAACTAAGACCCAGTTAAAATAGTCTGGCTAGGGATGTCAAGACTAACAGGAAGGGCTTCTATAGGTATATCATAAAGAAAAAGCCAGACTAGGGATAACGTGGGCCCTTTCTGGAAGGAAACAGGAGAACTGGCTACACTGGATTTGGAGGCTGAGGTTCTCAATGACTTCTTTGCCTCAGTCTTCACTGGCAAGTGGTCTATCCATGCTTCTCAAGTCTTGGAATACAAATGCAGGGACTGTGAGAATGCAGACCTTAGGCCCACTGTAGGAGAGGAGAAGGTTCAAGATCATCTTAGCAACCTGAATGTGCATAAGTCCATGGGACCTTATGAAATCCATCCATGGGTCCTGAAGGAGCTGGCGAATGAAGTTGCTAAGCCACTGTCCATCACACTTGAAAAATCATGGCAGTCAGGCCAAGTTACCAATGACTGGAAAAGGGAAATATAACCCCCATTTTCAAGAAGGGGAAAATGGATATAAGATATTAGATATAAGGAAGAAGTTCTTTACTCTGAAGTTGGTGAGGTGCTGAAACAGCTTGCCCAGAGAATGGTAAATGCTCCATCCCTGGCAATATTCAAGGCCAGCCTGGAGAGAGCCTTGGGTGACATGGTTTAGTGTAAGGCATCCCTGCCCATGGCAGAGGGGTTGGAACTAGATGATATTAAGGTCCTTTCCAACCCTAATCGTTCTGTGATTCCACAAGTCCCTGTTTGACCTGACCCTGGCATTAAAACTAATGTAATATGTAACTTTGCTCTGTTTCCCTGAGTAACTGTAACTTTTATTAGAATCCTTTCCTCCATTTTTTCTGGGATTGAAACCTTCTCTTCATGTCTGTAACTATCATTTTCTACCCTAGGTTTTGCCAAATATAGCAAGGAATTGTCAGGAGACACACATTCCTCAGCAGCACTCTACCTACTCACCAGCTACCTCTTCCCACACTCAAGTCTTACAGAGACATTTCCTTTCTGCTGTCTCATGTTAAACTGTTCTTACCTCCTGTCTACAAAATGCAGTAATAGATTTCATAGGTCAGAAAAGAAGAATACTGACATCACCGTTGTCCCTCTTGGAAAACTTCCATGCATCATTGCATAAATCAGTGCAGAAGTTTTCAAGACCCACTTGTCATGGGTCTTGTAAAGCTATGTTCTCTGAATTTTTGTAAGCATTGCCTAGTTCTGCATATGCAAAGACAAGTATTTTTTTACTGAAAAATGACAAGGCTTTCTATTAGAAAAGAAATAAACACATACATCCCAGTTTCAGTCAAAACTCAGCTAAAAAGATACCTCTAACATAAAAGTCTGTTGAATCTTCCCCATGCATTGTCCAGAGTTTTGACTACAGTCAATACCCATCCAAGTTATTAGGAGTATGGATATTGAAAGTCATTTACAGAGGACCACTAACAGTGGGTAGTGGATGCTGTGACTCTAAGAAAGTGGCATCTTAAGTTTTGCTGCCATGGCTGTCTGTCTTACATCTCCAGTAACTTTCCAGTAAGGACCCAACAGGGATGCCTAGATACAGGATCTGCAGAGTGGAGTTATTTCAGCAAAAAGTTATTAGTAGAGGGATGTTTAATGTCTTTTTCA
The DNA here is from genome assembly GCA_002631895.1 of Agapornis roseicollis. Lineage (NCBI taxonomy): Eukaryota > Metazoa > Chordata > Aves > Psittaciformes > Psittacidae > Agapornis > Agapornis roseicollis. The sequence continues at coordinate 89,756 of NDXB01002601.1, forward strand.
AGCACCGTTAAAATACTCATTCTGTAAACACCACCCATTTTGCTCTTGGCAACCTGTATTTATTTTTCATTTAAAGTATCACAGCTTGTTAAGTTTCCACTATAATTGTCTACAATATACTTTAAAAGTTATTATTGTTCCCAGAAAGTGAAGAGATGAAGAAAGAAAGTAAAATCAATCCCAGGAATTACTTATTTTGCCCATGTCTCAGTTTCTATCCATCTCAGTTGGTATCTCATAAAGTGACGAGCTGAACACATAATCGTTCAGGTAAGCAAGTCCATCTTCGTATCTGAGCCCTCTCATCCTATGCTCATCTTTTGTCTGCTGATTTAAGAAGCACAGACAAGGACTTTATAGATTTTTTTCAGAGGAAGGAAAGTTGTGGTGATGGCTGGTTTTGCTCATGATTTCATCACTCATTTTGCTGAAGTCAACAGAAATAGGTGATATTATAGTTACAAACTGCAGCAACAACCAATTGACCCCACCTGCTACCAGGTCCTAACACAGACAGACCCTTCATTCTGCTTCACATTATTGACAATGACATCAAATCCCATCCTTACGAGCTCCTAGAAAAACTACAATCTGTACAGTCAGTCCCAGACCCACCCTATTTAAAAACATCAAGGAAGGAAATCCTACCACATCTGTAATTACGTGCAAGAGAAAACTCACTGAAGAATCAGCAGAATTCACAGAAACCATCATCAAGCCTACACTTGTTTAACAGTTTAGTTTTCTGGGAAACATGACAGATATTTTCCACACACAAAAACAAAACCAAAACCAAGTAAAACCAACACCATCTTGGCCAATTGCACAAGAGCCAATCATGGTCTCTGTTCAGCAAGAACTCAGGTGTCCTGACTAAACGTAAATTGATTCCATTTTCACCTGCAACTACTTCTTCACCTACCAATACTGACTGATCCACAGTATGCCAACTCACAAATGAGACATTAAATGTAGCACAATTATGCACAAAAAATACACAGATAACAATCTTACCTCTTAGACTCCCACAAATTTCTATAATGTTCAACAACTACTACTTCTCCATCAGTCTCACATACAACTACCACAGTATCAATTTCTTAGCCATTCAACATCAGAAAAAAATACCTACAAATTACTGTATGCAAAATATGTGCAAACTATCATACCCATGATTATAAAACCAGGTCCTTCTTGAAACAGCCCAAGAAAGCTATAAAATACAGTAAGTCCTAAGATACCACTAACATTCACTGTGTATCCTATTCTCACGACACCCAGCTCAGAAATCCAGACCCTTAACTAAATAAACATACCACTGCAGAGAAATCCGTCGAATCTTTCACTGAGTCTTCTAAGCCACTCAGTTCTGACCCTGAGGGAGACTCAGAAAACCCAGCTGGTTCCGAGAGCTAAAACATAAGCTTCAAAGGATGCTAAATAACACAACAGGGAGCATAAGGATTCTTATGCTTTAAAATTCTCACTCATGCCTACCACAATGCTTCAGATTCATCTCGATCTCCCTAACTGAAAGAAAAGACTTAACAGTTCGACTGCCTCTTCTCTGGATAATATCCTTTCTCCTTCCTCCACACCTGCTCCACAGATATCCACTATTTTTATTTTCAGACAATGCAACTTGTAACAACTCACGCTTGCACTTCAAGACCTCTCCTGCTACTTCAAACTTACAGACTCATGTGCTTAAAAGGCGGCTTATTTTACAGCTATTGCTATTAGTCTAGGTCATTACCACCTCCTTACAAAACCTGTAAAGCTTTTATTCTTGGAAAATCATAGTTACAATGCTATGAGTGCATTAAAGTATTTGTTGCTAGCATAAAGACTTTTAAGACTTTAAACCATACAGGGCTTCAAAAAGCCTGACTACAATGTTTTGTCTACAGCTGAAAAAATATTTCCATACTGCACATAAAAATAGGATAATTATTTAGCAGTTTAATTTCAGGAAGAGCATGCAAGCCTCATACTGCAGTAACTAGAGCAATTACTTTTGTAGCAAGTTAAATATTAGATTTGGAATGTTTTCAAACTAAGCATAATAATGTTTTAGCAGCAGTTTATGCTATAAAGAAATCCAGCAGCGTCCTTTTATGCATTTGAAAATTTAATTTTTAACATGCTAAAACTTTACAGGTAAATATAAAAATGATGTTAAACAGCATTTATCAAGTACAGTAAATATACTAAAAATTATATTACCATCTGTGCAACTATTAGGTATAATTTACATGTGCATAATTTACATGTGCGTGCCTATTTTACGTATGCATGTAAATTACATGGTAAGAGGTATAAAACCAATCTATACATGGTAATTCAGTTAGAGGGAGAACTGCTTTCTTGAAATGTGATCTGGTTTCTATACTTGCTTTCATTAACCCAAAATATACTGCAAATATTGTAACAAACTATTAGGATTAGCTTGTTAACACTGGCTGTAGTTTTGCTCAAACTATTAAAATAATATCATATTTATTTTATTATGCATGCAGACAATGTTTCTTATACGTTAATAATTTTGGTTTGATTATTTATAAGAACAGAACAATTAAAACCCAAGCTTTAGTAAACTGCAATTTTCATGAAGCGCTACAAAGATTTGATTTAAATTCACAAAACCTACATAAAGTTAAAAAAATGTAACTTTATCCATATAATACTAAAAATAAAAATTATTCACAGTGGAGAAATTGAGAGGCCTTCTTATATTAGGCTGCCTTCTTAGATCATAGTATCATAGAATAGTTAGGGTTGGAAAGGACTGTAAGACCACCTAGTTCCAACCCCCTGCATGGGCAGGGACACCACACAATAAACTGTTATTGCTTTATCCAGAATATTTAATAAATAAACAGCTTTAGTTATTTCAGACATCTCAGTCATCAATTATCAGTCACCCCATTTTACTTTCTATGTTTTGGACATAACAATTCTCTTGAGGCTGATGCTTTGCATGTTGTTCAAAAACTTAATGTCAGAAAACTATAGCAAATTAAAGTTTGAAGGGGAGAAACTGAATTGATTTTTAAGCTCATTTAATATATAAAGAAAAAAATATCTGAAGTCATTGTTTTCAAAGTCCTTGTTATGCCTTCCAGAATTCTCCACAGGCCATTAAGTGCATAATATGCATTATTGCCTTTGGGTATTAAAACCAAACTATTAAAAAATGCTATTTTATGACAAAAGTAGAACACATGCTAATTTTCTTCAACAAAGATTTCACAAGATTTTGGTATGTAATTTTAATATTTCCTAAATGGCTAGTTTATCCCGATAAACCTAAACACTCAGGACACTCACCACACTCTAGTACTTCAATAATGTTCCATGAAATGAAACATACTGGAATACAACTCACTATGATCTTTTAAATTCAACAGGGGAAAAATACACACACACAGAGAAAAATACAGTAGAAATGCCCTAACAAGAAAGATAATGTTGACACACAGATTTTCAAAGGAAAGACGCAAAGCGATCATCTAGAAATGGAGCTACCCTATTACATGAGGCTTAGTTTTCTTGAATAGACAAAAATAGGATCTGTCTTTCTCTACTTAGAGGCAGCACTAACCCTCTCCAGTTAGTGGAGATCTCAACAATGCATATAACTTTGGATATTTTACCTGTGCCTTTCTGACTCTAAAGATAATTTAAAGAGAACATCCAAGAAATTAAAAAAGAAATTCATATTAAGGAATATAGTTCAAAGCACACTACCTCCTGCATCCACAATTTGGACAAAAGAAAATGAGCATTTCTGAACACAGTTATCATCATCCTCAAATATTCCTGGAAGCAATAAACCAAGTCTACAGCTTGTACGAATCAGTACAGCTCCATTGATTCCAGCAATAACAGGTCAATTTGCATGACCTAACAATCTGGCACAAATCTGTTAAGAGTTTTTCAAGCTTTAGTTTTAGACATATAACTAGCTTAGAGAAGAGATGACATGTGAGTTGACTCAAACATACCATTTGTAGTGGTAGACATCCATCAAAAGTATACAGACCTGAAAAATGAGCTCGACTGCTAGGGTTCTAAAATCTACAGTTAAAGATATTACACTGACTACTTCTGAAAACACCAAAGTGGAACAGTGTGGGAAAAAAAAGGCATATTTTTTTTTTTAAGCTACAGTGATTTGTACATACGTAACTCTAGTTTCTTGTGTACTCAGGGGAGCAATTTGAAGTTATAACATGGGAGACAAGATACCTCACTGATTTTAAGTCCAACATTTAAGCATTTCTGAGGTTCACAAAGCCCTGCAGGTACCACAGGTCTCTCTGTGCCTAAGTTAGGCTGCTAAAGCTTGCAGAGGAAAAGAAACCTTTATCCTAGAATACCCTGTGGCACCATAGTCATGGCGTGCTACCATGCTCAGAGAAAGCCTGAGCCACAGCCCCCACAAAAAGGACACTAAAGGGGTCCTTTAGTGAAAGGGGGAAGCAGAACTACTTTACTCCCTCTTTACCCATCCTTCTTCCATTCTTGGAAAGTGGACCTTTCTCTAAAAAATTAGAAGTTTAAGGCTGAGTTTTAGGATTCAGAGAAGGCACAGATGCTACCTTGCTGTTTAGGCTAGATGCCCAAGTTCCCAGGAGCTAAAGGCTTATGCCATTACTGACCAATCAAAATCCTTGCCTACCTACTGTGCCAGTATTCAATATCTCAGTCCTTCACATACACTGTATATAAAAATCAGATATTTAATTCCACTTGCCAAAGGGTATGTAAAGATTATAATTTAAATGCACATTATAAGGCTTCAATTATTTTCTGAATCTAAGTTAAGTCCTGGAAATATCCGAATATAGACTTGAACATTCTGGAACAGATATTTTTTCTTTTTCATTGACATGCTCCCCTGGCCTTTTTTAAAAAATTGTATCTGAAATTTTCTGTTGAAATGGAATTTAATTGCAATGCACATTTATACGCCTTACACTCCTGACCAGATTATTAACCTAAAATATTAATCAGAAAGCAATACCTCATAGTTCTTCTGACATGTCAAAGTCCCAGACTGAGCCTCCTATATGAAGCAAGAATTGGAGAATTGCTGAAGCATTTACATGTCTCAAAAGTAATTCAAAATCCAAGGACTTAAGGACAAGGCAAAGCCTTCCCAACACCACAGCCCACTCTTGAAAACACCAAGCGAACAGAAAGCCCAGCAAAAACTACAAGCAGCGTTCCATGTATCTATGACCTGTGTCTTGAATCAATGCAGATAAATTAGAAGTATATTGCTTCTTGGATCAGTTACAGTTGGATTTTGGACAGAATGAATGCATGTTTCTGTGAGTGGGATCTATACAATTTTGAAAGGCCAGAACAAGATGTATAGCTTGGGAAGTGATGTGTGTAACTGTTTATCATTAAGCAGTGGAGAAATCACTGCAATAAATTCCCACAGAACTGTTTCATATACAACTTCTAACATGCCTTTTAACCTGCTTTACTTACAGATTATCCACGATGAACTCTTCACAATGAAAAGAAATGGTATGCAAAAATATAACCACTGATTCTGCCTGACAGATTCAGAGGTGGCCCAGGTGGTACTGTATGCTATAGCTCAACCAGAGAGCAGAACGAAGTTTAGACATTGCCCATTTATGCATTTTATAAACAGATAGAAATCAGAGATCATTATCAAAGGGAGCCAGCAGTTACACGTTTCCTTAATCTCCTGTGGCAATAAGGCACATTACATTTTTAGTGCCTGTTTTAATCAACAGAAACCTAATTATTTTTTCTAACAATTTGATATGCATAATTTATTTTATGTCCTGCTTATGAGGCAGCACAAATCCAGTCAAAACTATAACCCAGGTGTCACTTTAGAAAGAATCACAAGAAGGATTTGGTGTGCTGGTCAGATACAGAACTCCATACTGATTCACATCCAGTCTCTAATAAATGTTTAGCTATAACTTATTTCATTTTCTGTGATTTCCATTTAATTATGCACATAAAGAAGTGCTGATTCTATTTGAACTCTTTTATCCTCACACCTTTCAGGGTATACAGAACCATCCTTCATTATCACCCCTTACTGGCAAGCAAAGCAGCAGAGAAAGATAAAAGATACCATCATGCAGGAGCAGTAGTAAACAAGTATCACCTACTCAGAAGTTCTCTTGAGTCCAAGTTCCTATTTCTTTCCTTCTTCATTATATGTAAGAAGTTCTCAGTAATGAGCAAGCACTGGATGCAAAATTAGCCTGACTGAATATCTGAAACTTTCTTTTATGAACCTACTTGCTGTTTTGATTTAGAAGCACACTTGAATAGTTTATTTAGGATATATCACGTTTCTTTTTCACCACAATGAGTTTCTGAAAAATAGTACCAGCTAATGTGAACTTAAATCTGGAGATAATAATGATAACAACCGCATAAACTTTCTGAACAAATATTCAAAGCTCTCATGATAAGAACATTCTCCAAGTATATTGAAAATATCCTTAAGCTGACACACACAGCATGGCATTTCCTACAGAAGTTTACAATTTAATGCTATTGGCAAACAAAAGTATTTAGAGAATCTGTTTGCACGTGACATTACTATACACATTCAGATCCATAATCCCTCTTAAAAAAGAAAAAATGAATAGAAATTTCATCGCTATAGAAATGTTTACACTGGCTTCTCTGGCTTCATGGATGTTTTGTAAACAACATTTTCTAAACCACACAGGGATTTACCTCAAGCGACCTTAAACATCTGAAGTTGACACATAGTTTATGCCAGAGATTTAAATCCCCTATTCCATCAGTGAAATAAAAGAAGGAATACCTTTGAAATGATTCATGCAGCTCTACTTAGCTATCTTACTGGGTGATGAATTAACCCCTGAAGGTGGTTATTTCCTCTCTGTTGAGGAGTACAGGAGCCTAGGTGACTATTTCTAGATGTCTACAGCTACTGAAGATGGATCCCATCTTTAATTATTGGAATGTAAGACCTCTAATACATCACCTAAGAAAACCTTCTGATTCTGAATACTGACAGCCAGTGGCAAATTTGCTCTGAAAAGGCTCAGAAAATAACACAGAATGATTTATCTTGTGCTCCAGTTATGCCTGGAAACACACTATTTCTATTGTAAGAAATATGTTTATGTCTTTGTTTCTTTCAGAACATACTTTCAAGATCTTTAATATCTATAACTTCTTCAGTAAGTTATTACACAAATGTTAAAGTATAAATTCTCTTTTACAAATGAGTGGGTGTCTAGAATCAGAGATTAGACTAGCCACCTTCCATTTGAGTAGAGATGCTATTCCTATCTGCAAGAGGAAAAACAGTGTTTGGGGCAAAAGAGTTTTACAAAGTGAGCATGAGACAGCTCTGCAATGTTTTTAAGAAAGTATGTTTGACCCCTTAATACAGCTATTTTGGGACATACCGAGGAAAACCAAAAAGATCCTGGGATCTACTTGCTTACATAGCTGACAATCATAAATAAAAGCATAAACATGTGAAATCATGGAAAAGAGTGACAATCAAAGAGAGACTTGAAAAATGCCCTCCAGAATGTATGACATTGTAACATTCTTGTTAGACATCATGTCGTTGTATTAGAATGAAGGTGTTACCCTTGTTTAAACTCAGAAAAGTAGTTTGTTACCAGCAAAAAAATGATTCCCCATCAATAGTAAACCTGAGTATGACCAAAAAATATTTCTGTTACCAACAGCAATGGACAATCTCTTTTTAGATTATGCATAATCTACTCAAGGCCAGGTTAGAAGAGGCTTCGAGCAACCTGGTCTAGTGGAAGGTGTTCCTGTCCGTGGCAGGGGGATGGGGATTGGAACTAAATGATCTTAATGGTTCCTTTCAACCCAAATCATTCTATGACTCTAGAATGCATGCAGCAGGGTTTTTCTCACTTTAGTCAGCACTAGAAATTTCTGAGGTGTCCTAGTTTAGGCAGTAAAATTCTGTGAAGAAATGGATGAACTGCAGAGAATCTGGAAATGCTGAGAACAGCAGTACAGAACAATCACAGGTCTATAAATGTGACCTACAGGAGAAGTATAGAATTAGTTGAGCTTGTTTAATATAACAAGATAATTGAAGTAAAGACTTAGTCTTCAAATGAATACAAAGGTAAAGAGGAGGGTAATAAACAGTTCTTCATTTCCATTGTAAGGGGATAAAAAGCAATGGGCCGAAATGGCACCAATGGACAAAAGACTAATACAAGAATCTGAGAAAAAAATCATTTCTATTTGTAATGATAAGTAAGGTTTGAAATAGCATGCCTAGGAAGCTAAGGGATCATCAAAACTGCATATTTTTCTAAGTAATTTACAACAGTAGTCTACAAACCAGCATAACCACTGGCCAGGTCAGATTGCTTTATATCATCCCGTCACCTCATATCATCACCTTATATCACTTGCTGCTTCCTCCATCACCCAGTCAGAAAATCCTGCCTCTATTTCTCCAGTTTCATTCCAGATACTTTCTCCAAATATTGTGTAAGGCACCATAGCTTCAAGTGCTCCCTCCATCCCTAGTTTCTTGGGTTTTTCCTTCTCCTATCTCTCATTCAAAAAGAATTAGTGCCAGTTACGACACAGCAGTATACACAGATCAACATGTAAGGAGTTCTTTGGATCTAGTGAGCCACACCTCACAGTTTCAGTAACCTTTATATGTTCTCTCACAGCCTCCCCAGACATATTTTCCTAAAATCTATGAATGCAATTCCACCAATGGAGTGACCTTTCTTTCCAAAGACTTTTTGTGGCTGGAAGTTGAAGGAAAGAGATTTTCCTCAAACATGCATCAATATATTTGATTGTGGCAGCTGATCTACTGAATTTTATATCCAAACTTTCCAAACAAAATCTGAAAGCATCTATAATATGTCATAAAAAATTGCAGGCCTCTTCAGGACACCAGTACACTAAAGTCTGTTTAGATTTCCAAGCCTTCTAATAACTGCCAGAGCTTCCTATATTTACGTTAATTACATTAATTCTTTCATATTAAGACCAGGAAGCCTTCACAGACATTCTTTATCTTCATTACATGCTTGTCTTCACTGATGCATATCCTTAATTGTGAACCAACTGATTATACAAAGCAAATACCTAACTCTAGAAATATCTAGGTAGCCATATTTATAGTTTATATTGAGATTTTATATTTAGGGAATGTCATTACTCAAACAGTGGCTGATGTAATTAATTCCAAATAACACACAATGCTAACAACAGTTGTTCGGATAAGAATCGGGCTTGGAGTTTTAGTTAAGACATTCTTCTAGGTATTACAAGAAACACATAAAATGTTTTAATAGTGAAAAAGTAGTCCTTCTGTGGAGAATATGAACCTAGGGAAGCACCCAACGATTAGAATTAAGCTCTTTCTCATTCCAGCAAGGAACAGAAGCTCTACCCATGAGGTATATCAAAGTCAGTAGTATCTTTCTGTACTTGTCTTTGGCATCAAATAAAAAGATATGGGCAATTTGTGAAAGAAATATTCCTAGGATGTTGCCTCATATACCCTCAAGCTGAGGGTCAGCTTCCTAACCACTGTACAAAAGACCATCTCTGCTTATGGTTTGGGTCCAACAAAAGTTTTTCACTGAACTTCAGAACAAAGACACATGCTGTCTGGACTCTAAAGACCACCAGACTGAAGAAAAGCACACTGCAAATGAAGAATTGTGGCATTACTGGACATGTCTGAAAGTATGTATTACATGTAAAACCTGTTTGTTAAACAATTTTTGTCAATAACTTCTAAAGTACCTAAGATAACTGCATATCATTTCCTGAATTTAGTGCCTAAATTGGCCACCTGTTGGCCACCAAACACTTAATCTTGAGTTTAGTGCTCATATCTTAGCCTCAGTAGAATACCAATGCAACAGGCCATACATTTTACTCTATTTTTCAACAGAATAAAGATCCAAGGTACCAACATATTATTAAGAGATAGTGCATACATCCTAAAGGCTCAGAGAAGTGGGATAGGATGTAGAGGCAGAAGATCCCAATCACTGTCAGCTCCTAAAGAGTACAAAAGCCGAAACACAAACCAGAATACAGTCATCAACGTAAGAAGAACCAGCAGACATGAATATAACTCAGCAGTTACATTCCATGTTAGTATAAACATGACAACAATACAGGTGTACCAAAACTAAATTGAAAAGCATTGAAGAAAAATTGAAGAATATTTATAGTTTATTATTTTTACTTCTGTCAGTCAGTGATAATGTGACTAATGGCTCATGAATCCACATTCGTGATATTTATCTTTCTTTTCTTCCTGTCTCTTTATATCTGACCTTTTAAACCAGCATGTAGGGTATACTCCTTTCAGAGAGGTATACAGATATTGTAAACTGGCGTACAGTCTGCATAGAAATCATTTAACTCTAAACAAAGCCTTCTGGTTGAATTTCAAAGTCCCGAACTACTTTTGCGTTGTACTAACAGAAGTACTTTTAAAATACCAATTAGCATATCTCTGGCCAACTCTCTTACTAATTTTTAAACCTACAATGGTAAGGTATGCCTTCAACAAGAGATACCAGTTTTTATAATTAATCTAAAATCGGAGTCTGAAATTTGGCAGATGGGTGCCTGGAATAAGTGAAAGGAACCTAATCCCCAGTCAATCCTGGGGTTTGCTTTTGAGTTGGCAGTTGTTACAGTTCCAAAGCAACCCACAGCCCCAGTCCTTCATCCAGTCTTTCTGTGGGGACCATTATGATCCATCCCTCCTTGCAGAAAGTGCATATTCCCAGGTAGTAACAACCCTGTTCACTAAAGGAACTTTTAGTAAATCCAACTGCATTTCACATTGTGCTAGAGGTTTCTATTCCAGGGTACATCAGTGCTGGCAAATGGCTATGACAGAGAACAGGTTGTGGATTACAAGAAAAGTCCCACTTCTGTATTTTCTAACACAGCAAAGAGAAAAAGGATTAAGATACAAGATTATATTTAACCTTACATTTTGCAGTTCTTTGCAAGTTTTGTTGATCCCTTTTCTCCTGGCTTGCCATGCCACACAGCTCTAGATAAGATGGTCTGAACTTTGTTACTCTCAAGCAGCATTTCCAGTTTACAGAACAGTCTCTCAAAAGTTACTTTGTGCTGCTCATAAAGCTGTTTGATTCCTATCTCCAGGAATGCCAGTGACTTTGAGCAGTATGTTTACATTTCAAATCAGGAAGTGAACACAAGCCATTTTCTGAACCTCTTCAGTTGCATTTCCTATGACAGGAATTATGCACCAGAATAAGAATACCCCACTGAACCCCCTGTCTTACCATCCTTCAACAATGAGAGAGAAACAAAATACCAAATAGCAGCAAAACCTCAAGATTATTTTTTCCTTCATACCTGTTTGGAAGTAGAAACTCAGTTCCACCGGGTAAGTTGTGCAAGGATACGCTGCCAAAGCACAACATCAGATAAGAATTTTTCAAATCTAGAACATAACTGTTTCAGTTCATCCTTGGTCCAGCATGTTTAAAATGCACAAAAGGAAAACAAAACCCTTTTTTGCAGCTAGTCAAATGAGAAAGATATGACTGTCCTAACAACCATTTTACATTGTTTTCCTCTTACAATACTTCAAAACATAAAAAAAGACATAGTGAACCTGATCAAAGACCTCATCTATTCTGGTATCCCTTCTCTGACAGCGGTTAGATAAAGAGTTGCCTTCAAAAACATTTAAGACAGGGAAAGCCTATGTCATGCTCCCCTCCCCTGACCCTTTATTCTTCCAGCCTCCAACTATTTTTATTTCAATGAATTCCACAACCACATGGTGTTTTCCTAGAGTTCCATTCAATCTGTAAAACACAAAGCAAGTGTGGTGTCTCACCACACTGATGTCATACCGATTTTATCCTCAATTTTAGAAGAGGGAATACTTTCACTGTCTTAAGCCAACCAACCAGCCAAAGGAAAAGAAAACCCATTTACTGGTGGGGATTTTGTACATTCACAACAGCAATTTTTATGTAATGAGAGAGGATTTTAGTTTTCAGAATTAACAGCTTTATTTAGCATTAACTTGGCAGAAAATTAGCACTTTCTATCTGAAAATAAAACCTGAAGTAGTTATATTTTTCAATAGGTGATCAAAATTAATCCAAAAATTAAGCTGACAGTAATTGTAACATAAATAATCTGTGTATAAAGGCATATAAAGAAAGCACTGATAAGATCCATTATTAAAGTATTTTGGTGGCACTTCATTTAAAGTCCAGTCCAGACTGAAGCACATCTCAGCCTACAGGACCATTTTACATCCGAACATCAGAAGCATATTCTATGGTCCACTGCTCTGCAGTAAACAGATGTTTGAATACACCCTATGCTACAGATAAGTTTACATTTGCTTCCTGGGATTTACAGGACTTTGGTACCTAACGAGCATATTTAATAATATAGCAAAATACAGAATGTGTGAGAAAACACACATATAAAGTAATGCAAAAGACTATGATTATTCATGCATCTTTAACTATATTTAACATTTACTATGGACTAAAACCATACCAAGAAGCAAGTATTACACACAAAGTGCCTCTTGCTATTACGCACTGTACAGCATTCGTTATGTATAAAGGAAAATATAAAACATGTTTGCTAATCTAAGAATGTGATTTGAAGGGAAAAAAAGAAAAAAGGAAATGATACTTTAAATTATACATGAAATTTATTTTATGGTCTTAACGTTAATAATAAATATCGCTAAGAGGTCCAGGAATAAGAAAATTAAGTTTTTCAGTAGGAATAGATGAGAATAGGGTGCTGTTAAACTGTGTATTGTAAGAAAATAAGTGAATCTCTGGGCTTGGAGCAATGTTCACAACCCACTTGAGCCACTAGCAAGAGACAGCAGAGTTTAATCTGGCCTTCCCTGACATCCTGCTTAAGCAGTCCCTCAGCCATTTCCCAGTGTGCAAAATCAGGGATATAATCAGAAGTGGGAAGTTTGTGTGGTTTTGTATGCATCTTAAAGTAGCATTTATGTGTTTTTCACAATAGTGTGATGACATTTTTAGCTTTTGTTTACCTAAATCAGAATTAGTTCAGGAATTTAATGTTATGGTTTAGGATTTATAAACTCTTTTTTCCTTTTTTTTTTAAGCCACACCACTAAATACATGGCTTAAGTACATCCAATATCATAAAAATAACTTTTTCAGCTTTGGGCTTCCAGATAAAAAAGTCATTTACAGAACCTATAAATTCTTATTTGTTAAATGGGTTTATGAAATCCAAATATTAAAGCATGTGATTTCTATACATGTAGAATAAAAGCATATTATAGTCTAATACATAGTTATGGCAACAATACTTTTGCTGTCTTTGATTCATTCAATATTTTATTACAATTTTTGCTATATAGTCTTAGTGAATGAAGAGTGACAACTCTACCTCATATTTGTCAGAACTGTATCATACATCCATTATACACCATTTTGTACTTTGCAGGTTTATGTCTTTTGAGAAAGCTGTTACACAGCTCCTCAGTATATCCCATTTGATTTATTAATATTAAGCAGAATGTGATTAGACTACCACATCTCGATGAAATAATGTTCGGATACATTAGCAATAGTTTCATTTCAATAAAATGAAAGTTGACATGACAGGTTTCCTTCCTTCATGTCAAAAAATGTCTTTCATATCTGCAAATGTTACTGTTGTATGCTCTTGCCTACTACACCTGTAAAATACTCTCTGTATCACTTTTTTTGCATGGATCCAAACCTTTGCAAGTATGATTAATGTGAATGCAGCATGCAAGGTTGACTACAGTCACTTGTGTGCCAGTATCATAGCTGGTATATTGCTCTGTATTCTAGGCCTCCAAGAATGATATGATTAAATTTGAGTTCAGAATATCTATGTTAAAATCTGAACTCAATCAGCATTTCTTCACCTACAGAATATTCAGAAACTTCACCATGTCCTAAATAATAAGGACTGCTATAACATAAATACACAACAGGAGTTTATGAAATGTCATTGTATTAATACAATTAAGTAAACCAAAACTGAAAATGAGGACACTTGCCTACTTATTTCTATTTAACTACAATTCAAAATTCACATTGAAGCCTCCCTGATGGGGAAAGAATATACTAATATTTAGTATATTCAGAGAAGTCCAAGCAACCATGTATAGGGAACAAAGTTACTTTGCCTTCCCATTTGCCTTTACAGACTGAAGACAATTAGATCCAGTGTCTAGGTAGGAGCACAAGACACTTCATTTAGTTGGGAAGCACTTCTAGTGGATTGTTAAATGAATATTCATTGCTACCTGATTTCAAACTTTATTGTTCTGACTTCATAACCGTAATTGTAAAACATATGACAAAAAAAGAGGAAATATCCAGTAGAGGTCCCTGAAAAGGACTGTGTGGACTGTGGCTAAACAGAACCACTATCGGACATCACAGGGTATTGTAAAACATATGGCAAAAAAAAACAAACAACACAACAAAATAAATTTGATGAACTGAAAATATTTAAAAATACATCAGGCTGACTTTAGAAAACAGATGAGGGATAACCTCTAACAGTAGATGCTTGTGAGAAGCTTTCATTTTGGAGGTGTGTTTACTGTGTCTGTAGATAAAATCTTTTGTTTCTATCCTATTTTCTGATTTGGGTAATTTCCTGACACAGTTCAGTAGCTGATCTATTGCCTCCTGAAATGGAGGTCCCTGTTAAAAGAAGGCTCAGCCAGAAAGGTCAGGCTGTTTAGGGCTTTTTGAGTAGAGAACGTCCAAGGACAGAGACTGCACAACCTCTCGGGGTAACCTGTTCCAACACTCAGCTGTCCTACTGCTCTTGCATGCTTCTTGTCTCTATATTTTTCAGGTCAGCATAGTCTGCTTCACTTCTCTCAAGAAAAGCTACTTTTATTCATTCTCATGAATCTCAGATGCTCTTAATAAATCCTCAGTTCCTGGAGCTCTCTCTCAGCCATGTGTATAAATTAACCTCCCAAATTTGCAGCAGTTCATTATCTTGGGAGAACCTCCTACTAAGCCTACCCTATGGCATAACATAATAAAGCATCTTGTGCCCTCTGAGGTTTACGTAAGGCTCCTGCTAGCTCTTTGCATTTGCTGTTGATTTATTTTGCAGATACCCCATAAGGTTTTTTGAGAGAGAAGCAATTAATAACTCAGCAGCATTAAGGAAGAAAAAAAAAAAAACCAGTAAAAAAACCCACCAAACCCAACAACAACAAAAGAAAGAGAAAACCCACCTCAATTTAACCTACTAGAAAATTCTTGTGAAGGTAATTACTATTACTGCATAAAGAGTTTTGCTCTTAACTACTTTAAAGGAGAGAACCTTCTTCACATAGTACTTCTGTGGAATAATAGAATATATAGAATAATAGAATTACTTAATAAGTTTTGATGCTTTTCTGTAATTGCACTATGACAAGTTTAAAAGACAGAGGACTGGAAGCATAATGCTCTCATTAGTCTTCACATTTGAACTATTACTGCAGGCTCAGCTAATGTGTACAGTTAAGGCAGACTACAGTGAAGAGATAATTTTGCCGCCTTCTTCAAAAAGTAACTGAATTTTGTATAGAACCTACACATGATATGATATGCAGTTGAATAAACTTATTTTCAAATTTTCTGCATTAAAGTAAGGGGTAAAATAACAGATATCCACCTAGCAAATAACAGAAATGAAAATCCAAAACCTGGTATATATGTGCTATATAGCAAACAGAGCACATCATGCATTTGTTAAAATAATGCAAAAAGACAACAGAAAATTACTACATTCTGAGGCTTAGCATATATTACCTTGATAGAACACTCAAAATGACTAAAATTTTCATTCCAGCACACAGCATGAAGCATCATTTCTTAGTAACCAACAATAAGATCTATCCATAACTGGCTGTGAAATTCAGTCATCATATTGAACTGTGATGACCATAAGTGCCATTAAAAACTTTCTAATTCACACAGTTCTAACCATGCTTGATTGAAACATTAGAACAACAAAATGAGTTCCACTTGGACTGTAGAACATGAAAACAAAAACCAACATTCCTGTTTAAACCAATTTTCTCAAAATATGTTTTCAGATTAACTGTGAGAGATTTAAACTGTTTGGTACCAGAGGCTCACTTGTATACTTGCACTGCAAAATTTAAATCAATTAGCATAATCAAGTCCTACCAAGTGTTTGTCAACAAGATGAATTATGTCTTTTCTCTTAGTTTACCCTTGAGCTATTGTGAATGAATAAAGTAAGCACACTAGCACTAGATAAAATGTAGAGTTCTGACAGAGAACCTTAAACTACTCCACTGAATTAGGAATGTCCATAAATGAAATTTACAAAGCTATCATATTTCTGCACAGCAACCATTTTACAAGGATTGATATTATGTCAATATGTATTTTAAATGTATAAACACTTAGATGTTTTATGTTAAAAGTGTCTTATAGGCAGATATAAGCAGCTGTGCCATGTCTAGCCCAAATGCTTTCTCAGACTGTGATTAATAGCAGGCATTCAGAAAAAAAGTGTGAGAAATCTCAGATTAATTCTATTTGCTTATATCTGCAGATGGTTTCATCACTTTGAACTATTTTGAATCTTAATAAATTCTTATTTTTATTTCAGAACTGTTTGTTCTAATGTTTTTACATATGGCTTCTAAATATACGTGTCCTGATAAAGATACATAGTCTACTCTAACTTTGGTAATAAAAGCAGGTTGAAGGAGGTGATCCTGCCCCTCTACTATGCTCTCATGAGACCTCACCTGGAGCACTGTGTGCAGTTCTGGTGTCCTCAACATAAAAAGGACACGGAGCTGTTGGAACAAGTCCAGAGGAGGCCATGAGGATGATCAAGGGACTGGAGCATCTCCCCCATGAAGACAAGCTGAGAAAGTTGGGGCTGTTCAGCCTGGGGAAGGGAAGGCTGCATGGAGACCTCAGAGCAGCCTTCCAGTATCTGAAGGGGGCCTATAGGGATGCTGGGGAGGGACTCATTAGTAGGGACTGTAGTGACAGGACAAGGGGTAACGGGTTCAAACTTAAACAGGGGAGGTTTAGATTGGATCTAAGGAAGAAATTCTTTCCTGTTAGGGTGGTGAGGCACTGGAATGGGTTGCCCAGGGAGGTTGTNTAGGGATGCTGGGGAGGGACTCATTAGTAGGGACTGTAGTGACAGGACAAGGGGTAACGGGTTCAAACTTAAACAGGGGAGGTTTAGATTGGATCTAAGGAAGAAATTCTTTCCTGTTAGGGTGGTGAGGCACTGGAATGGGTTGCCCAAGGGAGTTGTGAATACTCCATCCCTGGCAGTGTTCAAGGCCAGGTTGGACGAAGCCTTGGGTGGCATGTTTTAGTGTGAGGTGTCCTGCTCATGGCAGAGGGGTTGGAACTGGATGATCTTAAGGTCCTTTCCAACCCTAACTTCTATGATTCTATGATCAACAGTTTCATATAGGTTACTCAAACAAAAAGGTTTTTGAGAAATGAAGTGCATGAAATACTTGGCCCCATCTTGCATACCCGCCTTTTTTTTTTTTTTTTTTTTTTTTTTTTTTTTTTTTTTTTTTTTTTTTTTTTTTTTTTTTTTTTTTTTTTTTTTTTTTTTTTTTCCATCTCATAACACTATTTTTCAAAACCTACACTGAGAGCAGAAACCTTGACATTTCAGTGGGAGACACACATTTCAAAGGATCAAATTGTTCTTATAAGCTGAAAGCTAAAAGAGCAAATTAAATACATCAGCTGGAAGAAATCCATAAAATAGTAAAGTTCAAAATATCAGAAATAGAATTTGCAACTTCCCTGAAATGAATAGTTTACTGAAACCATTAAAGATTCTCTACCAATTTTGTTAGTGTGCTTTTCATTTCTATGTTTTAATATGGGGAAAATGAGTATTTTTACAGCTCATTTTATCATTAGGTTTTTAATATTCTGCAAATCAGAGACACTCAAGGAGGAAAGGGTTTCTAAAGAATAAGCAACATTTTCTGGAAGACAATCTGTTGCCCTTCTTGCAATGAATAGCAAAACATCTTAAGTAAGAAATCCAGTATCTGCTACTTGATAACTAACCAAAACCTTTTGTCAGTAGTCATGTGTAACCAATGCATAGCAGAGCTATGGCTTAAAATTCAAACCTAAAAGAATACATCACTACAAAATTAAAATCCTTTCCTATTGAGTTAGAAATGCATGTGCTAATTTTGCACAGTATGTGCACAGGAAACTCCATATTCTCAGGAAGTATCAAACTTCCTACATACACACGCACATCTGTATGCAAACATGCATAAGTGCCGGTTGTCTAGTCCTTCTGAAATGCAGTAGACTCACCCTGCAGTTTCAAGGACAGACTAACATCACTCAGCACTGTGTCAGATGAAGAAAGTACTAGCCCTGCAGTTCCTTGCCTTCACTACTTTCTTTCACACTGTAACAGAGCTTTTATAATACTCCTCAAGGACTTAATTGTGGAATTCATCCAGTTTAAAATGTTCTTAAAAAACAACCAACCAACCAACAAAACAAAAACAGAAACAAAACCAAAACAAATAAACACAGCAAAACATTCAAAATGACTACCATTTATCCAGTACATCAGGATTTACTGGGGGGTTACCTGTCCAAGTAGAGACCAGTGACAGTGGTGTTCCTCAGCGGTCAAGTATTGGGACCGGCACTGTTCAGCATCTTTGTCAGTGACATGAACAGTGGGATCAAGCGCACCCTCAGCAAGTTTGCCAATGACACCAGGCTGTGTGCTGCAGTTGATACGCTGGAGCGAAGGGATGCCATCCAGAGGTATTGCAACAGGCTTGAGAGGTGGCCCTGTGTGAACCTCATGAAGTTCAACAGGGCCAAGTGCAAGGCCCTGCACCTGGATCAGGGCAATCCCAAGCACAACTACAGGTTGGGCAAAGAATGGAGAGAGTATCCCTGAAGAGAAGGACTTTGGGGTGCTGGTTGACAAGGAACTCAACGTGACCCGGAAATGTATGTTTGCAGCCCAGAAAGCTAACCACATCCTGGGTTGGAGCAAAGGAAGCATGATCAGTCAAGGGAAGTGATTCTCTCCTTTACTCCACTCTCATGCAACCTCACCTGGAAAACTGTGTTCAGCAATGGGCCCTAAGGTAAGAAGGATGTGGACCTGTTGGAGTGAGTCCAGAGAAGGACCATGAAGACGATCAGAAGATGAAGCACTTCTCCTGTGAAGACAGGGTGAGAGAGCTGGGCTTCTTTAGGAGAAGTCTCCAAGGAGACCTTAGAACAGCCTTCCAGTACCTAAATGGAGGTTACAAGAAATCTGGAGAGGGACTTTATGCAAGTGCATATGATGGTACAGAAGTTGTAATAGCTTTAAACTGAGAGAGTAGATTTGAGCAGTTTAGATATAAGGAAGAGATTCTTTATTGTAAGTGTGGTGAGGCACTGGAACAGGATGCTCAGAGAAGCTGTGGATGCTCCATATCTGGAAGTGCTCAAGGCCATGATGGACAAGGCTTTTAGCAAGCTGGTCTAGTGAAAAGATGTCCCTGTCCATGGCATAGGGTTGGAAATAGTTTAATCTTTAAGGTCCCTTTCAACCCAAACCCTTTTGTAATTTGCAATGAGCCAAGCAAGAGAATGCCTTTTGCAGCTGCAATCTTTACTGTTTGGTAAAATGCAGTGTTATATCTACATACAGAGCTCCAGCACATACAACACAGCTGACACTTCTGGAAAGAACTGATCTACTGCATATGTGTAACATAACTGCATATCATGTGCTAGTGGTCCCTGCTTCACTCACTGCATCTTACATAAATGCATAAAGTTCTCAGAAGCCCAATCTGGAAATTGTTCAGTTGTACATTGGAAAACCAGGAATACAGTAATATAAGGAAAAACACATTCTGAATAAAAATGTTTGAAACTATATGAATGCATTTTTAAGATATTTTATGTGAAAAAAAAATGTACCAGGTGGTTTTGGCAACAAACAAACAAACAAACAAAAGGCAAAAAACAAACCAAACAAATAAAAACCAGAAACCAAAACCAAAAAAACAAACAAAAAAAAAAAACCCAAACCAAACCAAAACCCCTAAACATTAAATCAATTCTTATACAAGAAAACACTAGCGACAATGCAAATCAAGGAAGCTGGTTTTAGTGATGTTGTAAATATGTAACTTTCAAAACCGGTTTGGATCCCTTGCAGGAAAAGTGAGAAAACTGAAACTATGTAGAAGTATCAAAGCAAGAAAAATTAGTGAAGTTTTTACTAGGAGTTAGTCTCAAAGAAGAAATTAAAACTGTGGTCAGCCCCGGAACACTGTTTGGAACACAAAGATTCTGTCAGATTACCAAATTTTAGAAGCATGCCCCAGAGAACCACATAATTCAGAAGTCATTACATTTAATATAATTCCCATTCCTGTGCACTCTGCAGTCTCAAGAAATACTCCTTTTGTTGATGTTGAGATCTGTAGATATAAATGACAATTGTTTGACTAAGGAACCACAGATGCTCTCTCTTCAAGTTGTTGACTGGTCATGTTGGATTAAAACTGCATTAAACAGAAAGTGCTATAGGAAACTCAATCCCTCTTGAAACAAAGCTGTCAAAGTACATTTCATTTAGCTACTTTAAAATATCCCAACAAGAGAAGACTAAATGTCCTCTCTCAAACACAAACACAATTACATACCTACAAGACTTTTCAACAAAAAAAAAAACCTGATGCTTGGCACAGCCCTGTTTTGACAGAAAACCTAAGATACTTCAGTTACAAGTCCAGAAAGTCAAATTCAGGTGTTTACATGTAAGCATCCATCTGCTTTCTAGTCTCTACTGATGGTCTTGGCTAGATCTCTGCTGCGTATCGCAGGAATTTAAACACCTAATTTCCCAGATACCTGCAAGTAGGTACTTATATTTCACCATCAATTTCCTAGCAGAATTCTAATCTTTAGCCACTGAGCAATACCAGGTTTTACCTTCGCTGTAAATGACTGCCAGCAGAGAAGAGATGTTTTAAAGGTAAAAAATACACAGTAACAAATCTGGCAGCTGTATTTCCTACTGTACTCCCGCAACAGTGGTAACTGTGATAAAATCTTAAGAGGATTTTGAACTTATTCTAGGCATTTCATAAGATGTCCAAAATGGACTACCACTAGAAAAGTTTGAATTGTCTAACCGTATATATTAGTCCTCCTGACTCTCATTGTCCCTGTTAATAGTACAACAACTACTTCAGTGAGTTCCTCTGAATGATTTAATCAACACAGCATGGAAATTAGAGATGTCTGGAGACCAGTTCTTGAAGCAACATGCATAATAATTTCATTTGAGCAGCAGATACAATTAACCACATTGCAAGAACAAGTATCCAGAATATAAAGAAAAAAAACCAATGCAATTATAGAAGCTGACATTTGTCTCATAGTGACACAGATGACTATGTCAAATAAACCCAACACATTTGAGGAAGGCATTACATGAAGTTAGGCCACTTTAACCTATTTCTGTACCCTACTTTGCCTAAATAGTTACAATTGGTCTTCTGAAAAACCACCTTCATTTCTCCCCTATATTCCTGCACCTTATTCCTCAATTCAATTACCACCTTAAACTTGCACCACTTTAAAACGATGTTTCCAGTTAAAGTATAAAAACACTGTAATATATCTTGTGGTATCTTTGCCATATATCCTGCTCAAAAAGCTCATGCATCACTTCCCTAAAGCCCACGCTTGCCTTCTCATGAAGAATTTATGTTCTAAAAATATCCTCCACAATATCTTGCTCTATTGATACATATTCCCACTTCTTACAAGCAAGTAAGCAAACTGTTTTTCTAACTAGGAGTTCTGTCTCACTTTCAGACTAAGGAAACAGTGTTAACTATTTTTAGTATTTTCACCCAATATCCTTATGCACAAATATGAAAATTTAACATTGACAATGTGCAAAGTGCTGGGTCTGCTCCCACGAAGGCTGTGAGAAGTTCCTCTCAAAACTAACAGAAGACAATAAAAACTTTAATCAGATGAAAGATCAGGTCAGAATTGATGCAGACGTCACCATGAGATGTTTATAGCATTCTTATACAGACAAACCAACAGCAAAACTATTGAACTAATAAGGAAGGAAAAAGAACTGATATTTTAAAGTGTGCAGTTTATACAAACCTTTAGAGAGGAGACTGCATATAACCCAGCACTAGTCTCTCCTACAATTCTTATCAACATATAGAATCATAGAACAGTTAGGGTTGGAAAGGACATTAAGATCATCCAGTTCCAGCCCCCCCTGCCATAAGCAGGGACACCCCACACTAAACCATGCCACTCAAGGCTTCATCCAACATGGCCTTGAACACTGACAGGGATGGAGCACTCACAGCTTCCTTGGGCAACCCATTCCAGTGCCTCACCACCCTAACAGGAAAGAATTTCTTCCTTAGATCCAATCTAAACCTCTCCTGTTTAAGTTTGAACCCATTACCCCTTGTCCTGTCACTACAGTTCCTAATGAAGAGTCCCTCCCCAGCATCCCTATAGAGGAGCAACATTATACAATATAAAGGCTTGAACAACAATGGGAAGGTGGCTGGGTTCGGGGCAGTCTGGAAAGAATATCTGATGATTGTTAATTATAGTGATTTTAATCCCAGATAAATAGAAGATATTTTCTAAGTAACAAAGGTCAGAATAGTATGAAAAACTAGTCAGCACCCTCCCTTATACTTGGACAGGAGCAGCTGAGATTGCTTCAGAGAAGCAAGTTTGGAGGAGTTTGGTAGTCTTATACTACCCAGGATTGCAGCAGAAGAGCACGGTCCCCTTCTTTAAAGACTTCCA
Source organism: Agapornis roseicollis (assembly GCA_002631895.1). NCBI lineage: Eukaryota > Metazoa > Chordata > Aves > Psittaciformes > Psittacidae > Agapornis > Agapornis roseicollis. The sequence goes on from NDXB01002601.1 coordinate 112,711, forward strand.
CCTCTTATGTTCCCTGACAGCAGAACTCAGATACTCTTCTCTGAAGCCACCACTACCATAAATGATTTTCTAAGAAAGGCAAGAACAGAAGAACAACTGATGGAGGGGGATTCTGATAACACTGATTTACTGTTTTCAGTGTGAAAATCCACAGAAAGGAGTACTCTGTATGAAACAAACTGAATCAGTATGTCTGGTTTAACTGGCATGACCTTTTAAAATGGAATATGCATACAGTCCGACACCATCTTAAGGTTGAAAAGATTCAGTGTAACAGGAGCTCTGATGTCACACACATGAAACACTGAGACACCTCTCAAACTTTGTGAAATGAAAAAAAAACAAGACATGGTTTTAAACCACGGTAGCTTTGACAGAATTCAATATTTCTGTTCTAGTGAAATAAACTAATGTTACACAATTTCCATTATCTGAAGGGGGCCTATAGGGATGCTGGGGAGGAACTCTTCATTAGGGACTGAAGTGACAGGACAAGGGGTAACGGGTTCAAACTGAAACAGGGGAGGTTTAGATTGAATACAAAGAGGAAGTTCTTTACTGTTAGGGTGGTGAGATGCTGCAATGGGTTGCTCAGCGAGGTTGTAAGTGCTCCATCCCCATCAGTGTTCAAGGCCAGGTTGGATGAAGCCTCGGGTGGCATGGTTTAGTGTGAAGTGTCCCTGCTTATGGCAGGGGTATGGGAACTAGATGATCTTAAGGTCCTTTCCAACCCTAACTATTCTATGATTCTATGATTCTAATTGTAAGTACAGGAAATTAATAGCTCTTTAAGTTTAAGGAAATAATATGTATTAATTTCTAAAGGAAATTATTTAGTCTACTGGAAAGATTTCTATCCTTGTAATTTCCAGCAATCCTACAAACTATTGTTTTATTATGTATAGTTTGAAGGTTAACACTTATCTTTCTCACCAAGTTACTCATTTCAGACTACACTACAGATATTACTGGATTTCACAGACCTTAATAGCCAATCCTAATATAAAAATAAAAGAAAGACATGCACAAGATTGAAGGGAGACAGTCAGGAAATACAGAACTGCCACATCATGTTCTAAACTGTGACCTGTAAGTCCAAATGAAGACTTAGCTACTTGAACACTTTTGCAAATATAAGTGATTTGCCTGAAGTTAGTTCCTAGCTCCTTTATTTAAAAAGCAATGGAAATAAAGAAAAAGAATATGAACAGAAATCCATGGGCAAAAGATGAGTGAAAGACACTTATTTCAACCATGAGCTGCAGGGATTTTCTGTGGGGAAGAAGAATAGCAAAGTGGGCTAGTATCAGGATTAAAGGGAATATAAATCTGAGTTAAAGCATGGAGTTGTAGGAATTATTTATAAAAATATAAACAGACAGAAGCACATAACATGTATGCTCCTCTGCAGAACATCTATTGATGCATAACTGCCTTGATGTAATTGTAGTCTCAAAGCAAGCTGAAGTGTTCTAAAATGTTTATACCTAATATTTAAAACAGGAGGGGTTTTGCTTCCTATAGTTTTCATGTAACTGAAAAATGAGCCATTGTGATTAGTGAGCCTTTGGGATCTAAATAGAGGATAACAAGAGATAAGAAAAAACAACATCAGCTCATGTCCCTGATCTGACTTGCAGATGGTGACACAGGAGTAATTAAAAGCATCACCTTGAAAACTAGCCACTTACACAAAACAGTTGGTTAGGGTTTTGCCCTTTTTTTTAACTGTATGAATAACTGACTTGGAGAAATACACATGATCTCAGACAACAAAGCACATGGAACGAAGGAGTCAGTAAGAAGGCCAGAAAAATTCAAACCCAAGAACTAAGATTACAGACCATGAAGACAAAATGCAAAAATATCTCTAGACATAAAATCCAAGACAAGCTTTAAGGCTCTAAATATAGTCAGAAGTCTAAAAATGGACATCACCTGCAGAGTATACTGCTCTTTCTGATGGTCTGAAAACTATCGGAAAACATGAAGCAGAAAACAGTGAAAGCATGCAGAATTTCCAACCCTAAATACACACAGTGGGACCAACACAGAAAGACATTAGTACAACACTTTAAAACACAATATGCTAAGCAAAATACTTTGAAGGCATTGACAGGTCTCACCTGCTCAAATTCCAGGCCCTGGATAGATGTGTTAGCGAAAATTTAGTGTCATATATTTTCAAAGTGTGAGACATTCTGCAGACAAAAAATTGGTTTATTCTATGAAATAATCTGAGGTGTCATATAACTGATGAATAAAGGGTAAACAATTTCCAGGGCATAAACTTTTATTAGCCCACTTCAGTGCTCCTCATTCACAGGAGGTTTTTGAAAAGTATATGTATACAAAAATATCTAAATAGAGTCATGTATACTTTTCTCCCACCTGTTTAATATTCCTTTGTATAAAGCCAAGGCATAGTCTTCTGTATTAATTACTAAGACTTCTCTACATACACCTTAGAGATCATTTGACGAAGCAATGAAAACCTTAATAAAAAGTCTGCATTTGGCTTACAACTTACCACCCAGAAACAATCTGTGTTATGGGAGGACTGTAGTTCTTGCTTTCTCCCTCCACTATCAATTCTATTCTCATACAGATACACTACCCTTTTTTCCCCCTCTTTTTATTTTACCTTCTTACCTTCTATCTCTATTGTCCATCTGCTTCTCCTATCCCTTGCATAGCACTGTCTTATTCCTCAGCAGTAACACGTGGGGCAGAAACATATCTTCTTATAGGCCACTATAAAGATATTAAGCCATTCCAACACACAACAGCAAACAATATTGCAGTAGAAGCAGAATTCTGCACAGAATACAGATTTCTGAACCCAGAAATCCTGATAAAACCCAGGAATCAGCACAACAATGAACCTCCTGCAGCCTTGCTTCATCATGCCCATATTTATTATTATATTATTTGAATTTATAGGAATATAAAGTCTGCAGATACCAGCGAACTATTAAATGCTGTGACATTATTAATGGATCAATTTCTATGGAAACACATGCATTCTCTCATTCTTTGATCCTTCCCAGCTGTTACATAAGGAAGAAATACATCAAATATCTAGAAAAGGAAAACAGGAGGGGGAGGAGACGGACAATACACAAAAAGATAATATAAGCTTGAAGTACTGAAAGAAAAAAAACTACGTGACTGTTCCTTTCCCTCATTCCTCTGCTCTATGGTTCTATAGATTGAGTAGACCTCACCTACTGCACAAAACCCAAACCAATGCACTGGTAAAACCAACCACAGACTGTGTACTATGAAACAGCCAGCCATTTTTGCCAATCTGTTAACCCAATCAGCTAGTACTTAAAACAGACTAAATAATCACTTAAGAAAGTAACACAGAAATAGAGAAATTGTATAGTATTAAACTTGTTTGTAAACTGCATTTAGCTCATGTCTTTGCAAGTATAATAGACAATAACATTGATCAAACAAGATTAAAAAGTTTCTCGGTAGTAATACTGACAGATTCAACTATTTCTGTGATTTATCCACAACAAATTCTTGTCTTCAACAGTAACTAAAACCACTGTAAACTAGCACGAGGTCACCTGCTCTACTTAAAACTCCCATCTCTACACTTAAAAATTAAATGAGGGCTTAAAACATTTTTCAGTCTATTCTTCCTCTATTAATGCCTCAGTAGTTTTAATTACTTACATTTTACATAGTAATATTAGTCCTGCAATAGTCAATCCTACTTAAAGTTGCTGGTTTAGAAATAACTAGAAGCTATGATCATAGAATCATAGAATAGTTAGGGTTGGAAAGGACCTTAAGATCATCCAGTTCCAACCCCCCTGCCATAAGCAGGGACACCCCACACTAAACCATGTCACCCGAGGCTTCATCCAACCTGGCCTTGAACACTGACAGGGATGGAGCACTCACAGCTTTCTTGGGCAACCCATTCCAGTGCCTCACCACCCTCACAGTGAAGAATTTCTTCCTTATATCCAATCTAAACCTCCCCTGTTTCAGTTTTAACCCAGGAGAGTACTTGTTTTTCTTCACCACACAGCAGTAATTCAAATGTTCCTTCTTATGAAATAACAACTCCCTTCAAGTTAGTATGTTATTTTTACTTTTTGGTGAAATTTTCTGAAATGCCTGATCTATTTTACATATGATTGTCTTGGTGGGATCTGCATACAACTGCCTACATACAGCTCACTACTACTTTGTGAATGGTAATAGAATTCACTCTTCTAAGTGAATTATTATTGTATATTATGTAAATAGTATTGTATATTGCTACAAAAACTTATACAGGGTGTGATGATTATCCCTCAGAATAACTTGCAGTTATTCACTGTGAGCATGTCTTCTCGTATGGTACCCTGCATGTCAAATGCATCATGATTAACTTCACCTATCTAAAGCATAGGTTTGTCTAATCTAATCACCCAGATCCTCCATCCAATTCATTGGGATAGGCAAGCACAAAAAGAGAACAATTCATCCCATTTATATCACACATCTTTTAAAGCAGGATAAAATGCTCTCTCAGGGTGTCTGCTTGCCTGGTTAATTATAAAGGAAGCCTAGGTGATTATGTTTTATTAAACAGATAAAATACATTTAAATAAAATATAAATCAGCCATTACACAGCAACAGACAGTATTTCTGATAGTATAGTTACATTAGCTGCTCAGAAAGATGCAGACTAAGCTGCGTTGCTGTCATCAGAATTGAGATCAGACTCAGTTGTCAGCACAACACCTGTAGCTAGCATGTTCCACCATGGCCCAGTACCGCTAAGCTTACAAAACTCCATATGACAAGCTTGGCCTGGAATGCAACCATAAGAAAGTTGAGTCAATACATTAATTGACATATTAGTTATATCATAGAATCATAGAATAGTTTGGGTTGGGAGGGGCCTTAAAGATCATCTAGTTCTAAAACCCCCTGCAATGGGCAGGGACACCTTCCACAAGACCAGGTTGCTTAAAGCCTCGTCCAACCTTGCCTTGAACACTGCCAGGGCTGGGGCAGCCACAGCTTCTCTGGGCAACCTCTGCCAGTGTATCCCCACCCTCATAGGGAAGAACTTTTTCCTAATATCTAATCTAAGTTCACAGCTAAGTATGATTACTGAGATGCAAAAGAATCCTGCTGGTTATTAGTGTTTATGCTGCACATTCAGAGTTTATAATTTCCTTTAAATGAGAACTAGAAGTACAGTTCACAGCAAACATTAAAGCGTTCTAAGAAACTGAAATACAGAGCAATGTGTACTGGAACAAATTTGCTTTGAGAGCTGTATACAAACAGCATCCCCCAGGTCTGGGTAGTGTGGTGGGATGGTAGCAAAAACCAACACGATAAATTTTCTTGTGAATTTAAACAACTCACGTGGTAAAGACAGACCTTTGATTCTGAATTCAAAGCAAGGAACAGAGATTCCAATGCTGGATTACCAACCGCTTGTGTTTTCACATGTTAGAAGTTTTGTCCTCACCTAATGCACTTAACATAAAAAAAATAACAGGTATATTAAGGCCTTTTAAAAAGAAACTAATCTGTCCAAACAAAACCAGCAAGAACAACAAAAGCTTTATTTAAACCTGATACTTATCAGGAAAAGATAGCACAAAGACAGTAAAAAATTTAAGCTCTGCTATGCCTGCTGCACTCATAAATACTGCTTTTTCTTGGCTCCTCTAAAGTCTGTGATCAAAAGACAGAACACTCTTGGCAATAAGACATTTGGGATTACAGAAGAAAAACAAAAGAAGCCTGGAACAAAAGAAAATTGCTGCTGTGTAGTCAGTATTGTAATTTTTATTAAAACTTCTCTTTTTAAGGAATATGTGCCCCTACCTGGAACATAAAAGTTCAGAATAAAGTAAGATATTTTGGAAAGGAATTCAGAACAAAAACACAGATACAAAGGCTAATTTCAACACCCAAGCTGTGTTGGTGACACACTGTATCAAGTGTTCAAAAAGCTTGCTTTTCTCACCTCAAATTAGGATGACAAAGTATTGCGTGTTTAACTTTCCATGCTTCTTCTAAACATTTTACTCATTTTTTTCCCAGTAACACACTTTCTCTACTGTATTTTCAAATGTCTATTTTCTGCTGTTTACAAACAACTACAGATAGTTTGAGTTAGGGGGACTGAATTAGAAACATTTCCAACATGCATACAATTTCCAGAAAGACAGTACAAACACCCAATTCAATCCACTGGTTCATATACAATGGTTTAAGATCATTTGTTTTATACAGAGCCCTTTCTCAGATCTCAAATATAAAGTAGTATAAGTGTAGCTTTAAAGTATACAAATTCTAGAACGGATTTATTGATCTTGTTTGGTAACTAACTTTCATAAAGCAGGCCTAAAAGAACTCATACCACTAAGAACTTAATTAAAATACGTATACTGAAAATGCAAGTTTTTCCCAGTAGAAATTATAACAACTTCTTTCTGGGACCACAGAATTTCTACAATTCCCACTTTGGTACCATTAGGAGTTATATATATGCCTCAAATATTAATGAAGATTAAAACTTTCCTTCTTTCTCTTTCAGCTTCACTAACAGAGCTTAGATTTACGAATAATGTAAGGTGAAGTGAATAAAATATTGAAAGAGTTTCCTTCATAACAGTGACAAAAGCTGTAGGTGGAGTTCAGATTAAGATGCATCAAGACATGTAAAACATTTGAACAAGGATTGGCATTAATATATAAATGTACTCTTTACACCAAATGTTAGATACTCAGCCAATTAAGCAGCAGAGACCCAGCCAATATATGTAGTTGATTTTAAAATTTGCATACTATTTATCTGATTTATTGAGGCTTTCCACAGTTATGGAATTGAACACAAGCACTTTCGTACATCTGCAGTCACCATACAGCCTAAACAGTTTGGTTTTCACATCATTTTATAACACTGCTCCAAGCAAGCAGATTGCCATTATGTGGTTTAAAAATTATTTCTAAAAGCAAAGAATTTCAGATGACATCTGCATGTATTCTATTGGAAACTAATTTTAACCATGAAATCTGACAACAAGGACTCACTTTGCCCTATATATTAAGTAATAACAGGAACCTACCAACCAGCATCAAAATGCCCTTGTGCCCTGTTTCAACTCTCCAGGTTAATTAACGAGAACTATCATTGTTAAAAAGAGCAGGGCTTAAATCTCTGCTGTCAAAAATCAATTTTGATCTTATGATGCAGCTATTTTAGATGGAAGAGCAAGGCAACAAGTTGAGATCAAAGAACATTAGGTCTCGAAAAGAGGGAGATGGTCCAGTCAAGCCTTCTTGCACTGAGGTGAAATTGATAACACTTGAATTATTCCTGGCAGAGCTTTGTCCAATTTACTCTTTACATCAAGAATTCTGGTTCAAACCCCTTGCTCAAGCAAGGCCACCTATAGCCAGTTGCCCAGGACCATGTCTAGATGACTTCTTGTAATTCAGAATTATCTTCTCCATTACTTCACCTGTATTTTAACTTCACACATTTTCTTCAACTTTGATGTAAATAATATATCAATTCTTCATAAATCAGCACAATGACTTCCTAAATCTGATTTTTATGACACTTATGTGAAAAGTTACAGAATCGATTTCTTCACTGCTACAGCAAAGGTAAATTCAATATATTCAGGCTAGCTGGCTGAAAGCCTGAAGATCTTAAAAAAACACATCAGTACAATGGTGTGGATTTGTATGTGTATTTTTCAGGTTTTGCTACTGACAGATTTATGTCCATCCCCCACTGTAGAAAGACTATGATCACATTACTTTGATAGTGCAGTAATATTATGCCTCAATTTCACTTTAATTTATACTATTGCTTAAGAAATGGCTACTAAAGCAGTTTTCAATATGGGAACTGAACTAGTACAATATATATTACACAATAATGGATAGGAAATTACCACTGGGGGAAAAATAAGTATGGCAAATGATACAATTTTAATTTATTACATTTTCAAAACTCCAGCAGAATTTATTTTTTCAGGAAGTTTAACCTCCCCAGTTAAGTAATGTACCACACTGGCCATAAAAAAAAATAGAGCTTTGGATTTTGAATAAAAATGTGTTTTAACTCTTAAACAAGACTTGCATCCCTCTTTCTTTGCATCACTTTGTTCAACTACCATCAGCTGTGGGCAAAAAGTCACTGCAAACAGAATAAAATTTAAAGTATCATTAAAATACAACCCTTATTTAACAATAAGTAGGATATTTAAAACTATTTATTGGCTAACACACACAAAATTTCACAAGGTGACTAAGAATCAGTATTATCAACACCCAGGCAAGACACAGAGAGCCTTTTCCCCCTGATTTCTATCATTCAAGTTGGAAAGGGTCATCCTTCACTGCTATGTGGAAATGTTCCTTAATGGTGCTGATTTGACATCTCTTTTTGACTCCATTTCTGCTCTCAGGTTTGCATACCTTTTCATGCTGGTGTTTTCCAACTTGAGTTTTTTGCTGATTCCCATCACAACAATATCATAGAATCATAGCACGGTTTCAGTTGGAAGGTACTTTAAAGATCATCCAGTTCCAACCCTTCTGCCATGGACAGAGACACCTTCCACAAGACCAGGTTACTCAAAGCCCATCCATCCCACATTGTTTGTTCTATCTTCCTTGCCTTGCATTATTCTACTCTGCAGTCATTTTCTCATCTCTCTCAATTTAGCAGTCTCCTCAGAAATCTAAGCTATGGTTATACATGCCATATCAGGGGTGAGGATATTTGATCATGGCTGAATGAAGAGGGGAAGAGGGGAGAGTGAGTTTTGGCAAGTTGCTTTTTCACCATGTAGAACACACCTCTCTATCCACTCTTCTGTTTCTGCAAATAGGATGGGACTAAATTTTGGACCTGCTGCCAGGTGTCTAACCACACAGAGGACCAAGTGTTTAACACACAGAGGAAATGCTGTACATAGAGAACATGAAACAGCCACACTGCAAAACCCTATCTGCTCAGAAGTACGAAGGCAGGTATGAATGCAGCTCTGCAAGTCCAGTGCTCCATTCTTCAAGCAGAACTCAAGGTATCTAAGTGATGTAAGGAAACATACTGATAAAAATGCAGACTGAACACATTCTATGCCCAGAGACTAACATCCTGGTATCATAACACATCACAAACAGTAATTTCAGGCTAAAATGTATAAACAAAGAACTGGACAAAGTAGACGAAGCATATTAAAAGCTTCTGAGAACGCACCCCAAATTGGCTCTTCATGTAGAATGCTAATTAAAATTACTGTAAACTATGAAAGGGCTCATTGTTCATATAATGAAATATTTAGAAATTTATTACGACAAACATTAAAGTGTATTTAAAGTGCATGTTCTTCTGAGGAAAGCATAGAGAAAGCACATCCTTCTACTGAAACGTGTCATAATATTTGGTCCTGTAAGCACTAAGATTCATCATCAACTGCCTGACGAACATATGCTTAATTTCAAGGGAAGCCCTGACATTTTTGTGTGTGGCATTTAATTCTTGCCTTATTATCAACAATGTGATTGTCTTAATGCTTACCTAGCCTCACATGTTATTATTCTTTCCCCAACAACCATTCTAACTTCCCAACACTTGAACAAAAATGGAATTTACACACCTAACTCACTTTATTTCAAAAGAATATGCACTCATTATGCTAACACTTCCATTTAAATCATGGTGGTACGGAAAAAACCTGTTTGACAAAAACCAATGGAATTGAAATTAATTTGTGGTTACCAGTAGAATTTAACAGGGACATAAACAGAATTCCAGAAAGAAGTGACAAAGGCAACTAGAAGGCTATAAAAAACATACAGGCTTTTGTTCCTTTTCTGCAGGGTGTTACACTTTTTTTAATAACTGCTCTTTCACTTGAGATAGAAAATTGAAATACTTTGAATGTTTTCTATTCATATTGCAAATGAAATGTTACTGACTCACGTCATCAAAAAAAAATTCAACACCTTTTCTCACAACTGAGTTAGAGACTGAGTTTAAACACTCATTTTGCTGCTACAGCAAAATAAAAGTAGGAGATATTTCACAATTCTACCAACAGGGTAATAGCCTTCTATTTCTTAAATACTATCCTTTACAAATATGCCATAAGGAGAGTAACTATGTAAGACTGCCTTAAATTGTTATGTAGGTCAGTCTCTTGTTTCTGATGTGTGTTTGCAGCTCAGGAACGACCATGAGTCACACTGCAACATAGGTATCTTTGTGAGCTTCTACTGAATGTGCATGAACCTCATGAAGTTCACAAAGGACAATGCAAGGTCCTGCACCTGGGTCAGGGCAACCACAAGCACAACTACAGGATGGGAGGAGTCTGGATTGAGAGCAACCCTTAGGAGAAGGACTTGGGAGCAGTGGCTGACAAGAAGCTCAACATGACCCCAGAACGTATGCTTGCAGCCAGTATGCTGGGCTGCATCAAAAGGAGCATGACTAGGTCAAGGGAAACGATTCTCCCTCTCTACTCCACTCTTGTGAGACCTCACCTGGACTGCTGCAGTCAGCTCTGGGACTCCCAATACAACAGGGACATGGACCTGCCTCAGCAAGTCCAGAGGAGGGCCATGAATATGATCAGATGGCTGGAGCACCTCTCCCATGAAGACAGGCTGAGAGAGTTGGGCTTGTTCAGCCTGGAAAAAAAAGACGGCTCCAGGAAGACCCTACAGCAGCCTTCCAGTATCTAAAAGGTAGATATGCCATTCAGTAATTTCATGCATATGTAATTCAGTCACTGAACAGAATCTGGCTATGTACTTGTTTTTAAAATTTCAGTGAAAATTACAAACAGGTCAGGTTAACAGAGCACACATACTAGATCTGGAATATTGATTACTATATCATATCAGTTCTAAACTTGTTCTCATAATTTTGAAATGGAAGTATCATCAACTTGATTTGGTTCTATTTTACAGATGAACAGAGACCTCAGATTTCCATATATTTCATGCATTAGTAATATAGAAACAGTAAGTTACTCCTATAACCAAACAACATAACTAATAGAAAAGGGATAGACATGTGGTATTTTGAAATATGGAAAACCAGACTTTCAGGCAAATGCTATTAAGTCTGTGGATGCAACCAGCTGTTGAGAAATTGTTTAAACTCAGAAAATAACCTTGAATCCAATCTGTCAGGTATGGCATTTGCAAAAACAAAGGCTGAAATTTTGTACCAATGAGACCCTTTAGTCACAATACACCTGTTGTGGGTTGGTCCTGGCTGGATATCAGGTGCCCACCAAAGCCACTCTATCACTCCCCTCCTCAGTTGGACAGGGGAGAGGAAATGAACAGAAGGCCTGTGGGCTGAGCTAAGGACAGGGAGAGATCACTCACCCGTTGCTGTCATGGGCAAAACAGACTCAGCTCAGGGAAATAAATTTAATTTACCACCAATCAAATCAGGGTAGGATAATGAGAAAAAAAAAACAAATCTTAAAACCACCTTTTCCCCACCCCTTCGCTCTTCCTGGGCTCAACTTCACTCCTGAACTTTCTCTACCTCCTCCCCACCAGCATCAACAGTGGGTTGTCATTAAGTCCATCACACATTTCTGCCACTCCTTCCTCTTCAGGGGAGGATAACTCACACTCTTTCTCTGATCCAGTATGGGGTCCCAGTGTGGGAGATAGCCCTCCATGAACTTCTCCAAAATAAGCCCTTCCCACAAGCTGCATTTCCCCTGCAGCAACAGGTCCATCTTGAAGTTGGTTGCATGAGCTCCGTTGGACACAGGGAATGCATTGACAATTTTACAGCATTTCATAATATTATTCCACCACCAAGAGTTTTTACATATATATATGTATCACACATATATACATATGTAACATACATATCACACATGCTACTTTTTATTGCTGTTGGGTGAAAAAAGCTGAGTGGGCTAATATAACAAAAACTGAGATCCTTGAAGATGTCTCAGGCTCAAAAAGATAGAGCTGAACACAGTTTAGAGGACTGAATATGTCAGATTTCTTTTATGATGACTAGTACACACATATAGAAAAACCCTTTAAAAAGAACAACTCTTAGTTATAAAGTGTATTTGGAAGTGGCACAACACTTCTCAAAGCTATATGACATATACAATCAAAAGTTAGATCAAGACCCAAATCCTCCGGTTTTCTTCTAGGCCCATGTTAATGCATGCTAACTATACTCTAAAACAATGCAGGTTTTCCCCTTGGATTTTCCTGCACAGAGCAGACAGTCAGCTTCCCCTTCTGCTGTCACTCCTGCAACGAAACAGGAGGCAAAACATACGAACTTGCAATTTCTGTAATCTACTGAAACAGAGAGGAGCCCCACATCACCCTCATGATGCTGGGACCTAAAGAAAGAAAACAATGGGGTTTGGTCTTTTATTCATAATACAAATGTAATTTTCCAATACTTCCACTAACATTCCTTATCCTGAGAACCCCAGGTGCTATGCAATACTGCAAGAGCTAACTGATGTACCACTGCCTTGAAGTAACAGTCCTTTTCACTTACATTGGCAAACAAGAATGTTTTTTTGTGATGCAGTAGGTAATACATCAAGCCAAATGATTTCTTCCTAGGTTTTGCTGATCGTGCTTAGAGCTGAAAATGTCAGCCTTCAGATTTCACATTATACAGAATGAATTCTACACCTTCTCCTAATGTAGTCCTCAGCATTTTCTCCAAAAACAGAATCAATCAAGCCATGAAATCGTATTGCCTCCTACAGTAGTTGCAGAAGACAGAAAATAACCAAACCCACAAACCAAAAATACAATAAAATTTCTAACAATCATGCAAGCATACATCCTAATGCAGTCATTTCCTTCTGTCTTCCTTATGTGCTTCAAAAAATCCCCATGCAACTAATTTACTCCTTATATAAGGAGTCCAGTGTTCTACTCACATTAAGAGCAGCAAGGATCATGACTGGCTTTCAAGTAGAAGAGACCACTGTTCTCAATTTAGAAAAACAAATGACAGCAATCACATTATTACTGTACATACCCGTTCCCAGCCTTTCAAGTCCTCTTTATTGAGCTAAACTTCATTTCAGACAAACATTTTCTCAGTTTGGCATCTTGCCAGGTCATCTGCAGGAATCCAGTCCTGAAAATATGAGTCTTAAAAATCTTTTAAGATTTGGAAATCTAAGCAAAGATCTATGAAGGGGAAAAAAAAACAAAACCAAAACAACCCAAAAACCCCCCCACAAGTATCTCCAAGTCAAAGCAATGCTTATCCTCTATTTGACTTTACTGTCTTTAGGCTAATGACTCGTAACATCATCTACACAGGAGAGCTATTTTAATTGCACTGCACTGCAGAATATATTAAACTGCTGTATTATACCTGCAAGTCATACCATAATAGTATTAACTTAAATTTTTCTAACTCTGAATAAGAACATGAAAGTCAATAATGATCATGCCATTTTTCTCACAAGATGCACTGTCTCTTTCAATATTCTTATACACATATGAGGATGCTGCAGTCTGGATGGGTGGAAAATCAAACAGACTGAAAAGAAAAATGGCTGGTACTCTGACTAGGGGCCAGTAGCAAATGAAGTACTGCAGTTATCCATCCCGTCCTGTTCAGCTTCTTAATCAGTGACCTGGAGGTGACAGAGTACATCATCATCAACTTTGCAGATGACCAAACTGTGGGGGTCAGTTGACACACTCACGGACAGGGGATCTAAAAATTCTGTCTCCAGTTTTGAGCCCCCAGAAAAAGAAAAGAGATTGATAAAGTGAAGCATGCTCAGCAGAGGACCAGTAAACTGGTCAGGGCCTGGTGTACTAGCCCTGTAAGGAGAAGATAAGGGAATGAACTTGCTCAGCCTGGAGAAGAGAGCACCCCAAGTGGGCCACTATACCCTGAAGCTTATCAAGAAGACTAGAAGACTACTTATCAAGGAGACCTACAAGACTACTTATCAAGAAGACTCAGCCAGGCTCTTCACACTGCTACATTGTGAGTAGACAAAAGACAATGGGCGTAAGCTGAAAAAGGTTCAGACTTGATGTAAGGAGAAACTTTTTCGAAGTGAGGACAGGCAAGCAGTGGAATAGGCTGCCAAAAGAGGTTATACAGTCTATCTTCGGAAGTCTTTAAGACCTAACTGGATACAGCCCAGCAGAACCTGGCCTGACATCATAGCTGGCCCTGCTTTGAGTAGGACGTTGGACTTCCTGGGTCCCTTCCAACCCTATGAACAAGGATGCGATCCCATGATCCATTTTCCAGATTAGTGAAGATATATAGAGATAAATACTTTCCCTAACAAAATGTCCAACTCTTTTAGGTTTCTTATACATCAGCAGGCTTATGCTCAGAGTATGGAGTGTTTTGAGCAATTTCCACTAACTACAGGAAAAAGACTGGTCAAAGATGTGGCTGTTCCCCGGGTTCTTTGGCCTCAACTTCACCCTCAGTACAAATCAAAGCTGTCTGCAGAATTGCTGTTTACTTTCAACATCTGGACAGGCTCTGAAATAGTGGCAAGTCTCAAGGCATCATTCTCTAGACATAAAAGGCAGAACCATCCTTTTAAGCCAGTATCTCAAAAGAAGAAAGATAAAGAAGTCAGTCCAAAAATTTGCATCTGTAGGGAATTCATTCAGAGAAGGCACAGCACCAAGAATGCTGATAAAATTTTCATGTAAATTTACTCTGAGTCTGAATAATACAAAGAAAGCATTCCCCTCTAACCTCTTCTTCCTTCAGCTGCTGTTAGGTTTTAACCCATCATTAACCATGTAACCAAAAATACATATAAAACAGCCTTTAAAGTTCAGCAGAGTTTACGATATTTTGTCATGCTATGGTGCCATTAAAAGTTTCACATGCAGAAAAAAGCTATGAAACCAAATTCTGGAAAAAATGAATGATCTTTGACAAAAACAAACAAACAAACAAAAAAAGGTAAAATTAAAAGGAAAGTTGCATTATTAACATCACCTCTCACTGGAGAATGCCAGAAAGTACTCCACTTATACAAGGACACAATCATACAAATTACAGATGTGAATGGAAAATGATCCAACGTAATACAAAGTCTTCCTTCCTGCTGCCAAAAAAAATATCCTGTATCATGTATTACCCAGTGTTTTATCCTGGCTAGTTATAAGTAGTTTCTCTGCTTTCTTAGTGTATTTCCTGTCACTAAAGTTAGGATTCCAAACTCAGGAATCATGGCTCAAGAGCATTAGAGAGTTTCAGGGCACAATCACTCTGCTATGTCAAGTGAAAAAAAGTTTGACACAGAAAAGATGAGAATGATATGCTGGCATACAACTGTGCTTATAGAAACTCACAGCATTTTCACAGTAAGTGATTTGTTAATTCTGCTAACACTATATTGGTCCCAAACCAATTTTAATTTTCAAGTAGACAGGATGATGTTAGAGGTGTCTATAATGGAGGGTGGGCCAAAGAGAGCAACCCTGCTTTCAGACGTACCAACTGAATATCATGTTCCATAACTCTACAGAGTAAAAATCACACTTTTTATAAACTTCAGCACACCAGGAATACAGAGCACATGCTGACAAGCCATTTAGTGCAGCACTGCTACTAGAAAGTGTTATAATTAAATGAAAAATATTGTATGGGCCTCACCTCTCCTCTACAATGCTCTATTTTTTTGACTATTTGTCAGAAAAAGATCAAGTGTCATATGTCAACAAGATATAACAAATACCAGTATCATCCCATAGACGTTTCCAATCAAAAATCACTCACACAAATAGCTCTGGATAGTTTATATTTGGCTATTTCTCTTTCTGATTTAGCAGGCATTTGGACTGAACTAAGCTGTGTCCAGTATACTGGGAGAAATTTAACCCCCAGTTTTGGTTATGCAAAATACAACAATCAACCACAGTTATGAAGTTTGGTGCCAGAAGTAAGGACCAATTTTACCAATTTTCTTCTGAGAGTTATATATGCAATGACAGTGAAAAATCTCTAGAAACTCTGACCATTTCCATCTATTAGAATTTAAATGCTAGGAGAGTATCACCTGACTCATATTCAGCTGTTTCTGTACTACAAGTGCTTTCCTTTCTAAAACACTGAATTTCCACATTTGTGCTGGAACCTAATACAAGGCTGCAACTTACAACTCCCTGAGGGAATCATGTCAATTGGCATTTTAAAAATTAATTCAGTGACCTACAATAATACCAGTTTCTTATGCACAATATTTGTCAGGAGGCAACATGGGAAGTTCAGAATTCATTTAGAGAGCCCAAGCTTTATAAAGGCAAGCAAAAATATTCTTGAACTGCCTCCTCTAACTTGGTAGGTATCTAAGGGTAAATGTCTGTAATATAAGAACAAGGATAAACTGAATACATGAAAGGGATCTGCATGCAGCATGATTAATATTTAAAACAGGAAATATAAAAGGAATAAAAATTCCTGGCAGTATATGCTCATCCAACTACATTACTGACCTGGTGAGACATTCAGGGCTTGTGGAAATTTTGCAAATCTTGTGGAAACTATAGCATGGTAGGTCTCATATGTGCTTGCACAGCTCATTTCAAGTCACTACAGAGAAAATTTGCAACTGTAATCAGGTCTTTGGGGACAGAAGGCCCCATCTACAAAGGCTCAATATCTAATTATATCAGCACTCCCTCTTCCTCGTCTTAGATTTCAATGGAATGTCAGAGCAGCTACTTTACTGAATGGCTCCTGTAAATGAAGCAAGCACAGAGTTGCCTGTTGTTTCTTGGGATTTCCTGTAGTAAGTACAAGTTATCACAGAAACAGCTTTTTTAAAGTGACTCCCACTGTTTCATGAAGAAGCAGGTTACACTGTGTGCGTCAGTTTAGTTTATCAATAAGTTAAAATGGGATGGAGTTATCAAAATTAGGGTTTAGGTGTAAACGTATATGAAAACTGAGCATGTTCTAAGCAAGCATGAGAACTCATACAATTATAATACATTCAAATCCCAGAATATTCTATATACTCAACATTTCCAATAAAATCAAAACTTTCTAGTTGCATGAAGACAGTAGCAAAGTAGTTACTACTGAAACCTTAAGGAAAAAGGTTTCAACATTTAACTTCAAACTCCTGCTTGTAAAGCTACTCTCATTTAAATGACACAGGCAAGAGCCAATTTTTTTGTTATGAAAACATAACAGCCTACATCTATGTAAAATGAAGTACCATGGGAAGCAACTTCCAAGAAGTTATCATTATTCCATGAAAAGATAATACAGTACATATTGTCAACTTTCCTATTTTATCATAGGGCCTGAGGTCGCAAACAGTTCAAAAGTGAGGAACAGTTTGTAGGCAATTGCCTTCTGTCCTCCATGGATAGTCCTCATTTCAAAACAGTACTAAAAATACTGGAAATGTGGACAGGAATTATTTTCAATTCCTACACATTTATTAACTGTCCATACTTATCACTGGACCACACTTTCTTCCTCAAGGACGTAAGTACAAAGCTTCTCCACTCAATTACTATTCTCCACTTTTTTCCAGACTGTATGCATATTTTTAAATCAAGGAGTCTTTGCCATCCCACACCCTTATCTCTCCATAACACCCATATTCATCTGGTCAAATATATAACATCTGACTGATAGCCTGAGAATTAGATTCACAGTTAATGTTAAAATACTTCAAAACATTAGTTCAAAGACAGCAAACCAGCCACTATAACAAGGAAATTAAAGAAAAAATCTAACACTATAGTAAGACACATAAAAAAAAAAAAGAAAAGAAAAAAAAAAAAGAAAAGAAAAAAGCTCAAAAGGATTTCTTTCCTGCCAAAGATGAGCTATGTTTCAGGTTGTTTTGTTGTGGTCTTTTTTTTATTTATAGAATGACCAGGTTCTGGCCATACAGTTTCATTCATGGAGAGTTGCATTCTATCAGCCATACCTACAGACCTACAGCTCCACTACAGTTACTGTCATTTTCTGTAGAATCACATCAACATAGGCGTCCTTAGAAATATGTACCAATCCTTCTTGAGCAACTAGCTGGGAAAATTGGGATCACCCTATACCACAGACTCTCAAACAGGGAGCTTGAACTTCAATAATACTTGCTCTTTTAATCCTTACATATGTCATGGTGCTAATAACACCAAACTGGAACTCACACAAGACTACATGACCTTCATGACTAGAGGTACACAAAATACATGGTTAAGTTTCTACACAGCCTGATATAATATTAGCTCTGCTTTAAGCAGGTGTTTGGATCACAAAGCTCCAAAGTTTAAAGTCCAGAACTCTACAGTTTGGTACTGAATTACTTTATGATTATCAGAAAAGTAAGGAAACCAGACTCCTAAAATAAGAGGGAAAAAATGTAGTGTGGGAACTAAAGGCCACTAACACAAACTCAGTGAAACTAGTGTTATGTTGACGAATCACAGGAAGAAGATCAGGTAAGACATCTATATGGGAAAAGCTGGAATCTGCATAAAGGCAAAAAAAATATACCAAATTTCACTGCTTTTTCATTTTTGCCGAACCTGTACCTACTGATAATTTCAGCAGTTTCCAGAGACACACTGAAAGCACAAGCTCTGGAGTGAAACTGCAATAATACTGAAGCCCCCAAAAGAGACACTTTTGAAAGATTGCAAATGAAACTGCAAAAAGTGAAATAATTCCTTGAAGAATCTTTTATTCATTTTAAACTAGTAAGTCAGATTTATAATTAAGGCACTTGGCAGATTTCATTATAACAGCTCAGATACTAATTCAGTTCAGATATCCAAAGCTGCAGGGTAGAGAGCAAGGGGCAAGGAACTAACAAAAGATATGACTTCACACTTAGAAGAGAGTGATATGATATGGCAAACTGCAAGAAAAATCACTCAGGACAAAAAGATAATGCCCAAGTGGAAAAAAGATAAAATAAACCCACCCCCCATCCCCCACCCCCCCCACACCTATTCCTAATTGGGCTACAGAAGAGAATAAAAAAGATAAGAATACAAAGTAAAAACTTAGAACTCTCACAAAGGAAATACTGCTAGAAAATGCATAAGAAAAGAAGCATATGGGATGTAGAGCCACACGTAGTCTTTACAAAATAATGTACAACTGAAGGTGACACAGCCAAGAGCTGCCAACTCAGAATAAGGAGAAAGAAAATCACATCTAGCAAGCAAACAGCAGTGCATCAAAAAAAAAAACCCAGCAGACACAGCACTGCATACATGCTTAGAGGTGATGCAGGCAAGAACCCATCTGGAAACAGATACTTAGAAATAAAAGAAAGCCTTGTGAATTTAGAGCTGAACTTAGACAATCTCAAGCAAATGCTATTTCTGGAAAATGTTTTAAAAACATAACTAGGATAAAAGCACTGATACAGAAGACAACTAAAATGGAGAGATTAAAGAATTAACATTAAGTATTATATGAATCCAAAGGTGACTAAAACAGAAGAAAGCTTTTTGTTTGGGTTTTGGTTGTTTGTTTCGGGGGTTTTTGGGGGGTCGGGGTTTACTGTCATGATAAACAGAGATAATACAATCTTCTAATAGTCCTAAAAATTTAAATCTTGTTTAGTGAATACCAGTGCAGAAAAAATATAAAAGTAAAAACTGTATTAATATATCAGGATTCTAGTGACCCTTTATTTTTAAAATAGGTTTTCTCAAAAGTAGCTTTATGTTACTACTTCCAACTCCAGAAGAGAAGGGTAAATGGGGATGAAATGTGTGAAGATCACTTGAAAGGTATGAGAAGTTCCAGATAAAATCTCTTTTTTTTCTTTTCAACAATGATTTGTTGAAATTTCAGCAATGATTTCAGCAACGATTTTCAACCAATGTACAGAATTCAAGTAAGACAAGGAACTGCAACTTGTTCTTCCACTTCTCATCTCATTAATCCTAGGCTGGGGTTGACCTGAGGCATGCCCTTGCTCTGAGAAATTGAGAGCACAGAAAGGCCTGAGCAATGCATTACAGCAGCTACACCAAGCAGATCAGGCTCACAAGCTAGCACAAAGACCAGTCAGGATACAAAGAACGAGGCTGTCAGGAAAGGAAAATGCTTTAGGAAAGGAACTAGTAGAAACAAGAGAAAGCTTCTTCCTGCACTTCAAGTGACAGGGACATCATTATTTATCTGCCCACAGAAACAAAATGCTAATGAGGAAAAGGGAGACAACTGGAAGCCCCTGCTGAAAACTGAGATAAGTGATTAGGAGAAGGAAAAAAGGGTGGATTGGGTACACAGGATCACAGGGAGGTGGATTTCCTAGATTACAAGATATAAAGGTTATTGTGGGGAAGACGAAAAACAGTTGATTGGTTTCAGAGTAAAATGTCCACAAATAAGGCAGGAGAGCTAGTACAAATTCTCTGAACTTCCGATGGGTGTTTCAAGAAAGCCCAGTGAGTGGACCCCACAGGAAAGTGACAGAGTATCTAATTTGTTGATCTTGAGTAGGTTTAATTATGTACAATGAGCTTTTTGGTCCACAACTTACAGGCCAAAGAAGTTTTGGTCATGCTATCAAATGTGGACATTCCTGAAGAAGTATTACTGACAGAAATTAAATCCAAAAAAAAAAAATATATATACCACCAGAAGACGTATTCTAGACTTAAGCAGAACAGAATACCTTTCTGTTAAAATGCCAACTCTAGTAGCAGTGCATAACCACTTAACATCATGCTGATTTCTAAAGATGTCTGGTTTTTAACCCTCATTGATTCTACCAACTCACATCAACAGCAATTTGATTGCACTTTCCACTTTTGCTTACTCTCTGCATTATACAGTAGTGTATTATTATGTAGGGTTTATTTCAAGAAACAAGGATACTGCCAAATAAAAGGTATTATGCAAAATTTAAGAACTCCTTGACAGTTCTGAAGAGTAATTTGCATAAAAGTAGGAAAAGACCACCATCACCTCACATCTCACTAACCTGGATATTCTTTTCCAACATTTTTTATTTGATTTGTTGATTTCCCATAGAAATGAAAAAGTTACTGCATAAGATCTTTGATACTATGAACTTCTACACTTGCAATTGTTTCCCAGCTGAAATGCATTTCTTCCAGGTTCATCAAACCTTTCAGTGTAAAAGTATGGAAGTCGAATCCTCCATCCTTCTCAAAGCTCAAATTCTTGGAGACATTTGAAATCCAGTTCACTTAACAGTAGTGGACATGTCAGTGCCATCTTATACAGGTGTCACATGATGAAAGAAATAATGGACCTACATGTAATAGGTGGGCTTCCTTCAAATGCTGTGCTTAGAAACATATTTAATCCACTGCATAATGGCATCTGTCCTCCTTTATAAATCTTCCCATCAACCACTGACTGATGGACCAGAGCCAACTCATCTGTCATACATAACAAATTACATGGTGTGGCAATAAGAATGCTCTGGAAAAGCTTAAAATGTCAGTACAGCAGCAGGAAAGTATGAAGAGGGCCAGATGAGTATGTGTATGGTGCCCAGTTAGACTGGACACCTTTGTGTTATTGGAATACCTAAAGTATTCAGCGTATACTCCCAAATCTGTGTAGTTTTAGCCTGGCTATCACCCAGACAGAAGTCTTTGGTGACTTCTGTGGGGCACAAACATCTTCTAAATTTCTGTAAAACACTATGTTTCCTACAGTAAACTGCAAAAAAAATTATGCCATTCTTCGATAGATGTTTCTTATTATAACCTAAAGATACGTAGTATCTTCAGAAAATTCATTATACTCACAAACATTTATTTCTGCTATCATCCTAAAAATCTGTTTAATAGAGTTCTGCTGCTACAGGTATCTTGAATAATTTTTTAAACTATCATGAAGGAGATTCTTCCCCAAGAACAGAAAATCCAAATCATGGCACATATTTTCTAGCACTTGCTAGAAAAATCATGGCCATTTAGCTTTAACCAAGTAGCTAAAACACTGCAAGAAGGCAACTGGTTCCTTTGCTTCAGAGTAAATGTACAATTTCAGCTATACATGAATACAGTAACAACCTACATGAAAAAAAACACATGAAAAAAACCTAGATGGATGGGGTGTTTCTTTTAGACAGTAATACAGCTTTGACACAAACTCAGACTGCAGCTGGGAAACAATATTTACTGAAAAATGTTTCCTTTATTCTCAAGAAGGATACATATTATTTCATGTCAACTGAAAAAGTTAATAGTAAACAGTTCTAAAGGAAAAACATGGCTTGAAATCTTCAGGGATAAATCTCTCTCTGATGAGGAATGGTCTAAGTTCATTAAACTTTACACAGCACATTCTTCATTGCAAAAACAACACAGAGAAAGAGGAGACAAAAATAAAGAGAGAAAATGACTGCACAGGGGAAAGAAGGGAGAAATAAAGGGAAAAGAAGGGGGGAAGGGAGATTGAGGTTGTTTTAATTCTGAACCATGATGTAATTCCAAATATAAATTAAGTCTAAAGAACACAGTGAAGTTTTCCTTATTCTGCCAGCAAAGGAAGCTTCTTTCCTCATTTCCGTGTTACACCGGTATCAAGAAAACGCTAGAACAGCAGCTGCTTTTCACAGGGTGGAAGTGAAATTAAGGAGACTTACTTAGCAGCTTAACTGTTGATTAGGAAAAAAAACTGCTTCAGTTTGTAAAAGATTTTGCTCTGCATCTGAGAGAATCAGCCGCCTTCCAAATTTCATGGACACCCTTGCTGGTACAGAGCTTATAAGCAATCACCACCTAATCACTTTTATTTTTTTTTCCTATAAAGTTTTTTGTTAAGGTACTTAGAGCATGTGAGCACTAATTCATTCAATATTCACCTCAGTACTTAATACAAGCTAAAAACTAGCTGGAAGTATATTCTGATAGTATGGCATACTGTCAGAATAGAGATGTATGTAGCCACAGCAGCCCAAGATGTATTAGCAGAAATGTTTCTGTCAACCAAAAGTCAAATGCTAAAAAGATTATAGATTTTGTATTCATTCAGAAGGTATCTTTTATATTATACCTATATGCAAATCTTTAATTCTAAAAAGTTTCTTTTTCTACATGCAACATTTACAACACGTAACTGCTTCATATGGAAATTTCAGTTTCATTTATTATACTTTAAACCAAAATGTTCTTATTTAGCAGGAAATCAATCCTCTCCCTTAATTCTATCACAGTATGAGTGTTCTGCCTGGAAAGCAATACATCAACTATAAATTTATGGCTCAATATGGATACCAGCCCACAGCTAAAAATTTGCAGATCTATATAACCAATCACATTATACAGTCCTCCTGGGTAACGTATAACCAGAAAGAACTCTCATAATTCAGCACACACTATGGGAAGAGCTATTACAACCACGTCTGTTCACCTTTTTTGGTCCAATCCATTTTCAAAAGAAGCTGTGCATATTGTCAACATAATGAATGAAATCACAAGATTCCTCATAAATTTTAAATGTCCTAAGGGATTTCTTCACCTTCACGTGAAATCTGAATACCATGTGCGTAAACTGGTGTGTTGAGGTTTTTTTAATTCAATTATGCGTTTTGACGGATGTGCCCTTTTATTGGCTACATCAGCAGTCTCTAAAATGCCTTAAAGTGAAAACATTCAGCAATATTATAGCTGTGTTTTCTTAGATTAGTCCTGTTTTACTGTATAATCCCTTCAAACTGCACTGGATTTTCATTGCAGTAGAAGCTCTTCCAGGATATCTTCCATCATGCCTCAGAGATTCTATTATTTATTTTAGTATGAAGAGCATTGTAAAAAGAAAGTATTTTTTAAAAATGTACAATGAAATCTCTTAAGGAACAGGTTTTTATGTCACTCTAAGAAAATAAGCTCTGAATTCTAGTAACAGAGAAAGAGCATCACCTCATTGTAAATACAGGATAGAATACTGCATGTCTTCTGTTCTGTCAAGTCTACTAACACAGAATATATTTTATTCTTTGTAAAGCAAATGTTCCTTAGAATAATCTTTTTATAGAAGGAAGCTTCACTGGGTTATTTTTATAACTGAAATATAAAGCAACCAAGTTAAGCATATCAATGTTGGTTAGAGTTTGGTATCTTTAGTTTAAAAAACAAAACAAAAGAAACACACACACACAAAAAAAAAACCTCCAGAACTTCGTTCCTACTAGAGAATGGCCTTCAATATTGCTATGGCATTCTTTCCTTAGGAAAAGGAAAACATCAGACATGTTGCAAATTTGTACATTTAAACCAGAACCTGTAAAATTGAAATCTATTGTTTGATGCAAAGCACAGAACCAGATTTACTCTTAAGTTTGAAGACTGCTGTTTTCTTCAATACACTTGGCTTCTCTCCTTGGCCCATTGCTGTTTCCACTATTTTTAACACACAGCAGAAAGGTAACACAGTAGGATTTTGTAAATAACAATTAAAACTTTTAGATACGTTATGAATCATTAGCATGAAAAATTAAAAAGAGCAGTGCAGGAGTGGAGTTCTTTGAGTTTTCTGTTCTGCCATTTGGGAAAAAGCTGTTGTTTGGGTTTTTTAGGATTAATAATAAACTTTCGAGTTTTGCTATAAAATTTGGAAACACTATAAAACAAACAAACAAACCTACAGAAAATGAATACATCTGGCTACAGGCATGTTTCTCACCATAATACAACAATGAAGTTTAATTTTGAAAGTACATAAACCTTTCTCCTGCTTTCTGATGTTGCATAGACTTCACAACGATGATCTTCCCAGATGCAAACTGGGAGTATAAAATACGGCAGAAGTAACTAAATATCAAATAGTTACACCTTCTCTAACAGCACCACCACTAAGTAATCATGGATATGAAGCAGAATTACCATGGCATTAATTTTCCTCTTCAAGAACTACTTCTTCAAAAACATCTTGACATCACTAAGACATAAATTTAATACTAGATACAAACCATGTAGCTTGGAGTTAACAATAATGGAAGACAGAATGTTAACATCAGAACTCAATGTCTGGTGTATGGATACTTCATACAGTAGATAAACTACAGAAAGTGATGATCACCTTTGAGTATTTCTTATTTTGCTGCAGTATCTATGAAAATGAAGGCAAAATCTGAGCAAGAAATACATGATTTTCACATAACTGTCAATTTCTTATTTTGCAAAAAGTGAATCTAGAGAAATTCTCCAATGCTAACTGATGCTCTGAAGACTGTGCTCAGACTCCCACATATCCCAGTCTGAAGCCTATGTAAAGACGCTTGCATATCCTACCAAGATATGCAACTCCGGCACAATTTTCAGCTAAATCTAAACTCCGAATTTGAAATTGAATACTCAGATGTATGGATTTGTGATAGTCCATGTGTGAAGAACAACAAAAACAAACAAACAAACAAAAAAGATACTTTTTTCAGTTTGTTGCCATGGGAAATTGTAGAAATCGTAGAGAGGGGTAATATTTAGCAGTTTAGGGATCAGCTGTCCCTGAATTTGTTTAGTTTTCAAAAATATGGTGGACAGACTCAGAGATTATATTAATGGAAAAAAACATATCCAACAGCTGTCAGTGCGGAGGAACTACAAGGGGAACTGACCACAGACGGGGAAACCACATGACACTTGCAACCTGCTTTTCCTAGTTTTGATAACATGCTGGAATAAATGTTTTCTTTGTCAAGAGATTTCCAATAAGTAGCCTTAGATTTCATTGCACTTTGAACCTCCACATTCTAGTTTCAGACAGTCCATCTTATTTAGTGAATTGCTGTGCTAGAAACTTGTTTTATATACCTGCAGTTTAAAAAATCTCCCAGCTACCCTTCTATTACAGCCCTCAACAACAGATTTAATTTCAGGATTTACTTTGGCTTTCAATAAGCTGGAGCTTGGCCAGCTTTCATATACTTGTTCCTAGTTGAAGGTCCTGTTCCTTTTATACCTTCCATGCTTAACAAGAATCAAATAATTTTGTGTTTTAGAAGTGTTACGAATTTTGACTTTAATTTTATAATCTCATTCTAGTCCAGAATAAAAGGAAACACAAATTTTTTTCTACATGATGAATGTTATTTCTTGGTAATGTTTTTTTCCAGTAAAATCTCTGTCAGGTATTTTTAAGATGCGTACAACCCAGTGACCTTATAACCATTTCCCATATTTAATGGAACACAAGCTCTTATGTAACACGGACATCTGCATAAATTTATCAGTAATTTCATAAAATTTTTTTCAACTTTCTTGCATCAACTGGTATTCAGTTTATCGTTTCTTATGCTCACTTCATAGGTCTATACTGAATTTTCCAATAGCCTACCCTATTTGAACGTCCGAAAGATTTATCTTAAAAATCTCAGAAATTATTATTGCCTGTTATTTTCAGTATAGTTTATCAAATAGGAAAGAGTTATAGTACAGTGCTTAGTAGATTTACAGCCAGGTTGGTTACTAACAGGGCCTGGTAGCCTGAGAAATGAAAGGAACAGGCTAAAACCAGGAAAGAAGAAGAAACTGAAAGGCATTATCTGCTCGGACAAGCTCAGAGAATATTGATTTTTGCAATAACCCCACTCACTTCTGAAACTGTTCCATATACCATGTTGGTATACCATGTAGGTATCAATAAAGGAACTACAGGTTGGAAGTTCCCATTATAAATCAATAGTGCCACTGAAGCCTAGACTCTGATGTCCCACTTCTAATGTGTCTATTTGACAAGAGCTGAATCTCGATCTGTTATACTAATACGCCCAGTGTTAATGCAGTATACTATTAGCCAAAGACCAAGTTTGGGATTGTATAGTGGCCAAAGCCCCTGTACAAACACTGTACGCTGTTTCAAAGCGCAACAGCCTAAACAATAAGTATTTAGTTAAATATGCATGTATTTGAATAAAAATATTCATTTGAATTCAACACCGTGAGAACTTCAGCATTCTCTTTTAAACCCTCGTCATTAAATACTGCTTGAAAATCCTCTTAGATCAATGTGGTGAGAATCTAATTAAATCAAGTTACTGAACTGCATCCATAAACAGTGGTTTTAATTCTGTCAACTTAGTATCACTAATGCCATCCATAAATTTTGTCATGTTTACAAAGAAACCATGAAAAAGTCACAGTTTCACTACATAATAAGTTATGCTCTCTTGTGTGACTTAATGGGCTCTGTTAGGATAGCAGCAGTCAGCCAATTTAAAATTTTCAGGCTTCATTTTGTCAGCATCTGTGATCTAAGGGGTCATTCATTAAATTATGGCATCTTTTTCTTCTTTGTGGCTTAACAGAGACAGGAAGGAAGAGAAAAAAAATAAAATACTGATATAATTACAAGAACAGTAAGAAAGATCCCCAATACTATTTCATTACCTGCAAGTGTAAGTGATTAACAGATGATTTATCACAACAGGATGAGGATTTGACTGCAACATTGAAGACTCTTATTGGTCTCCCACTATAACCTCACAAAAGGAGCCTCCAAGATATATAAAGGGAAGATTATGTCACCCTGAAATTTAAGGTACAACATGAAGAATATTTTTTCTGGACGTAAGTAAATGGCATGTAAACTATCTTCAAAATTGTATTATGATTCAAATAATTTCATCACTATCTGGTCACCTAGTTTAGGGACAGCAGTGGAAATTTCATATAGAAATACGTTTTAATCTAAATTAAAATCCATGGCTTTTCTTTGGTCCATCATTTAAGATATTTTAAATGTCTATGGATAATGGCTAAAAACTAATTTCTGGAAATGTTCATTTTTCTCCATTGACCAGAGAGAAATTGTGGTGAGTAGGCTTGATTTATGATAGGTAACTATTAAAACAATAGAGATAATTGGACTAAGTTTAATGCAGAAACCTCCCTTGAGGCAACAAAAAAATCTGTAGATTTTTTTGAATATTGATGCTCTCCTCCAAAATCAGAAATGTAAGAATAAAATAATAGCCTAGAGGCTTCATCCTTACGGCTTCATTAGAGAATCTTCAAATGAAAAAAACAAAGTTAAAAGACACTATGAAGAGAAGAAACATCTTTGCTTATTTCCCAAACTTTAACAGATGAGCTAGTCTGTTGCAAGGGCTGACAACGGAAAGTATTATTGGAACCTGTTTGTTTAAGGGAGTTATTGAAGTCTCCGATAATAAAATAAACAAAACCAGAACCAAATCAGCAGTAAAATGAAAATGTCACAACTCCTTCTCTAGAATCGCTACTAAAAAGAGATTCCACCAAAACACAGCTAGGATCAACACAAACAGAACAATCTCACAAATGTCAATCAATGTCTAGTTTTCAGCATCACAGCAGTTCTCTCTGATATTTCCATATGTATTTTTTAGGACTGGTTGAAAATGGCATGAGTGACATTGCAAGACTCACACACTAAAATGGAGGGGGATTGAAAAGCAGTTCACTGTCAAGCAGCACACCATCTGTGGCTTGCATAGGGACCTGGATACAGATGCAACCTAAGCACCAAAAAAAATTAACTGGAGACAAACTTAAATATGCT
Organism: Agapornis roseicollis; assembly: GCA_002631895.1. Classification (NCBI taxonomy): domain Eukaryota; kingdom Metazoa; phylum Chordata; class Aves; order Psittaciformes; family Psittacidae; genus Agapornis; species Agapornis roseicollis. The sequence continues at coordinate 141,234 of NDXB01002601.1, forward strand.
TCTTTAGCATCCCTCTCCACAAATCTCGGAATCACGCTGTTTGCAAATCTAAAAATTCTCTTTGACAGTATGCTCCTGAATATAACAATTCAAAGAGAGACAGAAAACAACTTCAGAAAAAGATCTCATTTGCCTGTAAATACACAAGTGAGAATGTTTTTTTAAATAATGACAAAAAAAAATACCCTCATATATATTTCTTATTCATTATTAATCTGACTGGAGGCTTACCATTCTACAGCAGACCTTCAGCTGCTGCATGCACACTCTATGCAATCTAATGAACAGCGATTTTATTTTCAAAAAACACTGTCATTCTAAGATACAAAAATTTTCTGTACAGTGTAGACCATAAACACATCTATAAATGGACAGATTAAAATAATGTAAATGCCATTTTTTTAATCTTTTTTTTTTTAATAAATTGTAAAATAAATGCATTTGACATTTTCCCCTTTTGCTATTTTTTAAGTCTTTCAATTTTTGAACTGTTTTAAAATATATATTGGATTTGGACCCTAAGGAGAAAAAGTAGAGAGTAATCTTCTGGGCTGTAGGCTGGAAGAGCAAGAAGGGGATTACAATCTCTCTTCTCACAGGCAATATGAACCTCATACTCTCTAAGGAATGATGACAACAGGGATTCCACAGCCTGGTTTCTTAGCAGAACCAACCACAGGGTTTGTTCCAAGTCACACAAGGAAAGCTGAAAATGACCGACTTTCATAAAGAGCATGCACATTTTAGAACTTTGATGTGAGCAACATGCTGCAGTCATTCTGCTGCTGCCTGCCAGTGTTTCAAAATGGGACTCTATGTGCCCATAATTAATATCTCCCAAATTCATTATGTAACCTGAAGTTAGTCTACAAATATTACATACACATAATAAGCTTTATTAATATATTATCCAGACCTCTTATTTGCCAGCATGTATAGCATAGATACTTTAATTATTATAATAATCTCATCAATTTACATCCATTAATAATTCAGTTCATGAATTCCTAGTATGGCAAATTTCTTGATAAGTTAAAGATCATTTTGAATAACAGCTATTAATGCTAGTCCACATTTGTTCACCATTTGTATGTGGATAAAACTTCCATTGCAATTTCCAAAATCAGTTTGTTCTTAGAAAACACACTGGAGACCTGTCAGGAATCTATGACTACAGGAATCATAAACCTGTTGTTTTTAAAAGAAAGGGTTGTTCATGAGATAAGATTAAAATTGTATAACTTTTCTCTACATGTAGATGCAGCTCTTGACAAAGGCAGTACAGATGTGTTTTATTTGTTCACTATGTCACCTGCATTGATGAGACAAAGAGAAAAATCGTATTTCTAGCCTGAAGTAATGCTTTGTGCTAATACGTCCAAATGTTCCGTACATGTTGTCTGAATATCAGGGGCTGACACATGTTTCCTAGCCCTGCTGCTACCATCCAGACAACGGACTTGTTGCTAAGAGGTAATACCTCATGAGCTTTAGCAAACAGTATACAGCTGCACACAGGAGCTGAAACAAGTCACACAGTACAGCTAAATGTAGATGCTAGCAGAAATTTCTAGAATAGCCCAAGAGGGCTTTCGTAAATCAGGACATGAAGAGTCCCTTCAAATTTAAATTTCCCTTGGCGATTAACTGCTGCTGCATTAGCAAATCCTGTGAACTAAAAACCCTGCTGAGTTGCCTTGCATATACTTATACCACTGAAATTCTAAACACAACAGTCTGCAAGCTCTAAGTATTTTCAAATGTGTCATTTCATTCACACATGGACTAGAGAAACATGTTATACCTGTTTACTTACCACAGGTAAAAACTGGTTAAAGCATACATTAAAAACAAACACACACACACAAAAAACCAACCTTTTAAGTGTTATAAAGGAGAAAAGTGGAAACTATTTAGAATTAGACAGCTGGAAAAATAGTACCAGATTTCAGAAAAATGGAGAGACACAGGTCTAAGACCCAGACCCCAGTCCTCCAGTTTTGAGGTAACATAAAACAGAATAAACTATTACACTCTATAAAGACTCAGATAAACCTCGTCCCGCTTTATGCATGCACATACTCTGTAATCTCTTCAAGATCAGGAATGGCCACAGGATTACAAATGAAAACTGACCAGAATAAAACAATCACAAGGCCAACTACTCGAAACTCTCTCAGGTAACCACTGAGATAATGCCTCAAAAAGGCCAGACAAAAAGGGAAATAAAGAGGAGGAAATATTCTTTACTAACATGCTCAGCTTTTTTCCCTTATTAAACCAAGAAGCTTACAAAGTTTCAGACATTAAGATGCATGTCTTTTCCCCTAAATTTGGGTTCAGACATTCAGAGGTCCTTCATTTTCCAAAATCAGGTTTAATATTAGCCTCCATATTTTTACAACATCATTAAATTATTCCAGTGAAGACTTATCCTAACATCGCACCTACCCATCACTGTCATTTTTAAAACATACGGAATGAGATGCTCCTTCTCTCAATCAAGTGGCAGTACTGCAGTTCTACTGTGCTTTCTGTCTACAGGAAACCATATGTTTTCATGTAGTAAAGGTGGCAAGTTTTAAGGCAACTTATTTAAGAAACCCAACCTTCAATATTACAGTCCGGATATCTTGGGATAACATAAAGGTCAAATACCATCATAGAAGGTCACAAGAGGTTCCTGGAAGATTATTGCTCTTATAATTTCCTGGTTTTACAAGCTATTTTAAATATATTACAATAAACATACATGAACTATACCAACAGCCTTGTTCAATTCTCAAAGGTGTACCCAGCTGTTCCTATGAAGTAGCAGTTATATTGACCTAGAACAATCTCTATTCTTCACAAGTTTCACAAAGAAATGGCACAGCTCAGAGTGAGGAAAACGTAGTTAACAACCAAGTCAGCATTTCATATGGAAGCTATTCCTATTTTATCAGAAATCTCAAACCATCTCATCATAAGCTGTTTAGAACAATGAAGCTAAGTCTCTAATTTTGTCTCGTGGATTCAGCTAAGCCATTTTCAATTAAGTACACAGAATATAATTTGTAATCAAGTTTTACTCTTTAATGTTAAACAGAAAAGCCTTTGAACTCAAGGAAAGTGCAAACTAATTCAAATTTGCTATAGAAAAAAAACAAAACCAAAACAAACAAAAAAACCCCAAACCCAACCTGTCACTGTCCAGCAGGTCTGTGAGGAACACACTGTGCATGATCAGGCACTTAAAAACCTTCCAATAGCATCGCTTTACTAAGGTCAAACTCAGCACCACTTTAAAAATAGACTGCTCTGAGGGCAAAGGGGACCTTAGGCAGACACAAACATTATAGCAGGCCTTCTGGGTGTACAGGATGCTATTATCTTTTGCTTACTGACAATATACTTCCCTTTATATGGCAAGACCACACTTCTCTCATTACAGCTGCCCTAGTTCTTGAAACATCAAAGTTATTGTTCTGACAATGCCATTAATTTGACCCTTAAAGCAAACATATAACAACACATAAGACAAAACTACCTATGCGAACTACCTCTTTTTTGCCGAAAGACATACACTATTAATTACCAAAACCCGAAACAGCATTATGCTACAGATGATGGTTTTAAGTGAACTATAATTCTAATTTTTTACTTCTACCTTTTTCCTAGTCCAAATTTCTGTTTATATGCTCCTTTTTTCACATTTGATAAAGGCAGCCATAAATGAAGACAGCTACACTATGAGAGAAAATCTGCGCTGAGAGGCTAAATCATTCTGCTCCATATTGGTGGAGGACACAGGTCAAGTTCAAATAAATTTAAGTTCAATTTATGAAATAAATGAAAAAGATTCTTACAGATTCTTCCTACATTAAGTCATTACATTTCAGCCATGGCACTAAAATTTACAGGTAACCCTTCTCTGTGCTTTCAGTTTTCTATCTTTTTTTTTTTTTTTGCCTTCATTTTAGGTGTCCTTTCTCTTTTATTCTTGTTGCATTTCCCCGATTTACAGGCAAAATGTTGATCCTGTCCCTTATGAATGAATCTGGTCAGACTTAATTGAAAATTTAACAAGTGAGCAAACAATTACTTGTGTACTTTTCCAGGCTCCTCTTCTCACTTGGGAACTGCTCTCCACATACATTTGCAAGGCAGTTCCCCTTTACTAAACTATGTCAAACATGACTCAGTGTTCAGCCGTCTGCATGCAGGCTAACACTCACCTCACCAATTGCTTCACCACACACATCTGCCTGAATCTACCTGTTGTTTCATCCTTTAGAGAATTTACATTTTAGCTATAAAATCCAAATGCAATCTTACCATTCTCTGTACATTCAGCTATTAGCACAATAGGCTCACAGTGCATGACTGGGTCTTTTAGAAGCTGCTATAGCAAAAATATCACAACTGTGTCTACAGAATAATACAGTTGTACAAACTCTGCTTCCATGCTATAAAACAAGTTTAAAACATCATAATGCATATTATAAACACTGACTGGTAATGTTGACCTCTAACTTTGGAAGGGTATAGCTGTAATGCCTCATATCTTAAAAGTTCCAATGCTGAAATTCTATTTGATGCAGACAAACAGAATAATTTATGTTCAAAGCACCTATGGAAGTCATCTGCTTCAAGTGCTGGCCAAAACTGGTCCAAAACTGGCACTGGTGGCAAAGGTAGATCTGGGTGCTTAGGCTTTTGCTAGTCAACTTTTAAAATCCATGTGGCTAATGAATCAGCCATTCCAATTCTGCATTTTGTTAACTTGTATCTGGTCAGAATGCCCCCTGCTGCAATTGTGACCACTGTCTCTTGTCACTTTGCTGTGCACCTCTGAGAAGAATGTGACTCCACTTTTCTGCAGCTAATCAACAGGTAACACAGTTGACAACAGCAGTAAGATGCCCTCTCAACTGAACAAACATATATGCATGTACTTGGTTGCGCTTTCCAGCTGTAGCTGATTGTACATAAAAAATAATGTTACATTCATGAATACAGCCTAATACAGTTTCCCTAGAAAATACAGTGAGGATAAGGTTAATTATCATTTTAAATCTGATAATTTGCCATTTCCTTGGTTTTGTCTCCAGCTAACAGGCTGGAAAAAAAAGAAACTCAAACCCAAAAAAAAAACAAAAACCCACAACCCAGAAAACAAGGCCAAGATTCTGCTTATTAGATGCAAAAATATTCATGTCACAATATACTCAGCACAGGTCGAGACCCATGGTTTTGCTTCCAACTTCACCAATTAGATTGGAAATAAATATTTTTGATGGGTAAGCAGAATTCACTTTGTCAGCATATGTATAGTTCATTGAAAGATTCCTAGAAGTAACATCCTGCAGTTAATATTTATGGGTGCTCATAATACAACTGACTATACTGGCTTTGGGGAAGTTATTACTAGAAGATATGAAGTCAGCGGTGGCACTATTTAAACTATAATTTGTCCAAGAACATACAGTATGAAATATCCCATACAATAAAACATCAGTATAATAAAATGTTCAGCACTTCCCAGACTGTACACAACATAAAAGCAGCCTAACTGTACTAAAGGGCAAAATGTATTTAGGTATCCTTTTACAGACTCAAAAGCTACAGAACCAATTTAATTTGTTTAATAGCTTATGTCCAGGATTTAAAAAAAATGAAAATAAAAAAATGAATAAAATTACCAAGATTTATCGCTTAAAAATTTCTGCATTCTAGGCTTTAAGCATTCCTGACTCATATTACAACATCCTACATGCTGGGATGCTGGGGAGGGGCTCTTCATTAGGGACTGTAGGGACAGAACAAGGGGTAACGGCTTCAAACAGGAGAGGTTTAGATTGCATATAAGGAAGAAATTCTTTCCCATTAGGGTGATGAGATGCTAGAATTGGTTGTCCAGGGACGTTGTGAGTGCTCCATCCCTGGCAGTGTTCAAGGCCAGGCTGGATGAAGCCTTGGGTGGCACGGTTTAGTGTGAGGTGTCCCTGTTTATGGTAGGGGGGTTGGAACTAGATGATCTTAAGGTCCTTTCCAACCTTAACTATTCTATGATTCTACATATATTTTTCTTTTAAAGCTTTCATATTACTGGAGGTAACAGAACTTCCCATTGGAATATGCAAACCTTCATGTTAAGGCACTGGTCATCTTTGAAAGAATGGTTTCATATGGAGAAGGTGAGCTTATCTTCAGAGCTGTTCTACAAAAAAGATTTTTCATTGCTCCCTTTCTAAGTATAGAACAACTTCTTCATAATAGAAGTAGATACAGCATTTTTAGATAAATGAGTTATCATTCACAACTCAAGTAAAGAAATATGAAATGTAAGATCTCAATCTTGTGAGAAGCTTATCTTAAACTGAGTCTAGTATTTCATCAATTCAGCATTCAGCATATCACCGGTTCAGTGGAACCTAAGTCTAAGTACTTTGGTTTGTTACCTTCTTTAGGAATCATAGTTAGTACATCAGCTTTTTCAAGTCCTTTGCCTTGAAAAGAAAAAATCGCTTTACTTTCAACAAACTGTGTCTTTACTTTCAGTTTAACAATCCCCTAAAGCTTCAAGCTATCTGTTCAGCAGGTTGAGTACACATTCAAAAATTATGGCCCATTTATACTTGCCATACTCAAAAGTACACTTGATATTTTTGTGCAAGGATAACCATATGAATAACCATGACTTCATATTTCACTCACTTATAAAACCTTTCCTAGTTCTAGATAGCTACAAGCAATGCAAGCTGTAAATAGCTAGTAATCACTTCTCAGCAGTTAGAAATGTACTGAAAAAAAAAAAAATCAAATATTTCCCTATCAGAACTGTCAACTTTTCCTAAGGTTAAAGAAAAAAAAAATATATTTAGGAAAAATACACAGTTACCTTTCTGTATATACATCACAGCAAGCACTTACATCCCTAGATCCTGCTGAAAGCAAAGCAAGTTCCTAGCATCTAAATTATAAATATTTCAGAAGGTAAAAGTGACATTTTCTAAACCAAGGCAGGTTTCAAGCTCCTTTTGCTCAAGACGACATTCACACAGCAGTCAACCATGACACTGTAAAGCAGAGAGTTACAGAACCAGAGACTGCCCTCCAGCCAACCAAATCATGGCTGTAATTTCTGTGACATTTCAAGCAGCTGTCCTCTTAGGCCCAGGATCCCAACGTACTGTGACTGTCCATCATCCGACCAGTACAAAAACTTATTCTATGCAGTTCCCTTATCTCCTTTTTCCCCTCTTGTTTTAGAAGCAGCTAAAAGCTATTTTATTTGTTAGAACAAGGTTTATTAGAAGTTTTATTCTCCCCCTTCTCTTCTTCATATGCCTAAAAGGTTAAAGTAATTGAATGGAATTAATAAATCAGTTTTGAGACTAAAAATTACTGTTAACAGTCCTCCCTCAGCAGAACAGAGGTCCTCTCTATGTATTAATTAGCTGCTAACACCCTATCCAATCATCTTACAATTTAAAGATCACAATAGAATCAGTTCTTCTCCCATCTTCCTTGCTTTCCAAAGAATCATGCATACATATTCAGATGAAACTTTACTCACATCCTAATTTGGCTGAGTTGCAACATAACTCACAATTATTCTGTAAATACAGATGGGCCAAGAAAGAAAATACTTGGCACAATGAATACAGATTTGTAGATGATCCTGTATGGAAAAGTTTTAATCTTGATGTTATTGAACTGGTACTGAGGCTGGGAAGATGGTAACTTCCCTCCATTTTCACTAGAATATGTCTTAGTGAAATGTTATGCTACTTATCTCAGTAAAAATGTTATTCAACCAAAAATCACAGACTGTACACCTGATTTTAATTTTTTGCCAAGTCCCTCAATCAAAGAATATCTCAATTTGGAAGGGACCCATAAAGACCACTGAGTCCAACTCCCTGCTCCTTGCAAGCCTACCTGAAACTAAATCATTTATACTGCGTTTTAAATGAAAAGCAAAATCTATATACAGTGGAAAAGAAAAACCCAACAAGAAGAACACAACAAAACAAACCAAAACTGACAGCAAAAGACATGTTGATAGTGATTTGCAGTTTTTCCAAGTTGTACCCTTCAGCCACTATGAGAGCAATACCACTAATGAGAACTGATGGAATTATCTTATTAACAGTCATTAGGATTAAACTATTTCCTAATAGGAATTCACATTTTAAGCAGAATTTGACAACTGCACTGATGTCCATAAATTTATTCATGGAAAGCTAACTAGAATTTAAAAAAAGAACAAAAAACTATTCAGATAATGGTCTCCTGTTATTAAATCTCAACATCTGCTTTTACAGCCAGAATTACTGATGTTATAGCAAGGTTCTAGATCCACTTAAACCCTGTCAAGTACCTGATGCAGATTTAATAATTTTATCTGATATACATTGCTGTGATAGAATGACAAATTCTTCTTTCTTAATTATCAACTGCCCACATTCTGGTTTATGCTAGCACAATGTGTATAAGCTTAATGTTCACTTTTGTCTGATCAGCTCAAGTCAGTAATCAATGAAATAGGGCTTAGTAAACTTGCAGCGTAGAAGTCTAATAGATACTCTAATAAACATTCTGCAAGGAACAGTTTGTTTCTTAATTCAACAGCAAGGTACTTAATCCAATAGCAAGGCAAATAAAATCAGAATCAACCAGAATATCAAGTTCTCATGGCCACCACTTACAAAAATGGAGTGGTCTTCCCAAATAATACCTCTTTCACAAACGGCCCACAACATCTGACTTCCACATCATTGCCTTTTTAGAAAAGAAAATATATTTTATTTTTAACTCTCCAAATTGCAATTTGACCACTAAAGAATCTCTAAACCCTAACATTCATATGTTACTTTTTGGCCTAAAGATGCTATCCAGACTCTCTCTAGCAAAGATTCTTGCAATCAAATCTTGTAAACATTCTACTCATATCCACAGACATTAAATAACCGTAACTTTAAATACAACTTCTTTCCTCCACAAGTGCTCAGTTTCTACAGTATTACAATAACTGCCTGCTTAAACTAATACTGAACACTTCATAATAAAACTGGGGATAATGTAGAGTATCTGAAATCTTTCCTTAGAAAATGGATTTTACTTACTTTATAAATAGAAGACCAATAGTATTAACATGCTCATACAGAGTATGATATCTACTCCAAGTATAGATTGTAACACAGATAAGAAAAGTAGAACTACATTTAAAATTTTTATCAGGAAAAGGTATGAGGGTTTTTTTCACAGCTAAAAGAAGAGAATAATAAAAGATTTTCTGAGGTCACTGAGGCACAGAAAGTAAAGTGATTATTTAGCTTCTATGTCAGCACAACCTCCTTTGCAGTGTCCTACCTGCCAGAAGACAGATGACTTGGTACAGGGACCTAAGTACAAACAAAAATAGAACAGAATTGGAAGGCTTAAGAAGGTCAAGCAGAGGTATTTGTAAAAGCTTGTTCAGTATTTTAGCCAAAATGAAGTTTTCCTAAAAATAATGCAAGAACCATTAAGTATCATTTAATGTTACATCCATCAGAATTTAGTAGAAAGTCTTTTCATAATTACAACTACTGATTCAAATTCAAGTCAGTTCCTTCAATAAGGACCTTCTTACTGATTTTTATTTTATTAGGCTAGTCTTAATAATGAAATTCCAATTAATGTTGGTTTATGAATACTATGCATTCACTTTGCACCATTTGAGAACTTTTATGTTTCCATCAACTGAACAGGACCATATTTCTTTAAAATGTGGATTATTCAGATTTGCGTGATTTGGCTTAAACTTGTTGAACCATCATATAAAATTATCACAGTAACTAACTTTTCCAGTTCTCATTTCTGAACAGATATCAATATAGGACACAGTCACAGAGGCAATCTTACACACAATACTTTCATTCTTCCTCCAGAATGCTGATTTCCACTAGATTTTTCAGAGCTCAAACACACACCACCTTACAAGAAAATCCGTAGCAGTTACCACAAGTAAGGGAATTTGCCAGAAGGCCTGAACATAATTTTACAGTCAGAGGAAGGATTGACAGAAGCCACCAGGAATTGTGCTTTGATTTTTTGGTTTTTTGTTTTGGTTTTAAAAGAGAAAAAGAAGTCAAGGGGCTTTCAATGTAAAAACTTGTACTTAAAACTATTATGCTTCTATTTAAGGACTCACAAGAAGATGGCAAAATATAAAATATTTGCTTCCTTATTATTATAGCTGACCTTTTAAAACATGTTTTTAAATATACTGCCCATTTTAATTTAGCTACTGTAGTTCAAACTTTGGAAGCATGTTGCCATTCTGAATGTACAGAACAAACAACATTGGTTCTCCGTCTTTTTCTGGATTAAATTAGTGTAGCTATTTTTAACTAATATATAAGCACATATTCAACATCAGAAATGGAGGGACATGTAGCAACCTACCCAGCAAGTAGGTTCCCACCCTCAGTCACACCTTGGAGATGTTCTCTCTATTACAGAAGTAACACAGCCTCCAAAGACTAGAATTAGTATCTATGAATATTTACAGTCCTGACCGTTTCATTATTCAAAAAATTTAATACAATTTATAGTGCATTGTTAACCCCTTTGTTAGAAACCTACAACCAAAACCAAGCCAATGTCCAAACTTCTCCAAAAAGAAAAAATAACCAAACCAAAAAAAACATTTCAAATGCCTAAATTAATACTATCATGCTTTCGTTTCAAAAGCTTACTTAAATTTTGTCATATTAATATAATACCCACTCTACGTACACACACTGATTTTGCATCTTCTACATGTTGCAATAGCCTTCTACATTAAGACAGGAATTTTGTAATAAAAAGAGGGCACAATTCTACATTCAGAATACAAGGTTTTCAGCAGTGACAAGCAAAATAAGTTGTAGAGCTATAAATCACTCTTTGGCTATATCCTTTTATACCATTGCTTGCATTTGTACACAGTTAAAACCAAATTACATACAGATAAATTGGCAAAAATGTCCATTAGTACACAGTGGAAAAGCACCAGCTCCAGTACCAGGAGCTCCACTTGCAGCATATATTCTCAAGGACCTGCACAAGCTGTACAGCCCACACTGAGATGCGTACTGCTACAGCTACAATGCTGTTGGCACTCAAGCTTTACAGAGTAAAACCAGCTGGGAGAAACCTGCTCATAACTCATTCTGCAATATCTGATAAAGTTCTACATAACTGTTGGTATTACCTCAGCAGAGCTCTTACAAAACAAGATGCCCATTTCACCACAAAATTCATTGAAAGATGAAGGTCAGCCTGGCAAAAATATGCATTCATTTATCTTTTAAAGATGACCTCATGTGTGACGACTGATGTTCTCTCTTTGAAGATAAATAAATGCACTTCCAAAATAAAAAAAAAATAAAACAAACAAAAAAACCAACAAACTACTTCTTTTTTTTTTGCATCTGTTTAAGCAACTCAGAGGTATTTTAGAACATGCAATAATGGAAATTATTTACTGAAAAAAAATCCTGTTTTGATTTTTAATTTATTAAATCCCAGTAATATAGCAGTATCTAAATTAGGCATTCAAGCAAGTGACTGAATTAAGGATACTAATTTCCCTTCACTTTGAATCAACTTAAATTTTTGAGTTCAATAGTTCTGACATGTTAACACTGAACTCTCTGAATGCAAGCAATCAATAAGGATGAGTTCAAGCTAAAAGGAAAAATTTTCACACGTCTTCAAAAAGCTGAGATAAAATTTAACTATTTGTAAGACACTAAGCTGCATATAAACAAATCATTCCTTGCTACCAACTTATTCTCTCCTTTGGTTTTGTTAATTTTATACTTTTAAGGGTTAACACCATTCTAGATATTATGTCAAAAACAGGCATATGTACATGTGTGCACACACAGCAGCTAATTTCACAGATGTGGTTGTGACGCCTAGTTACATCTACATCAGATACAGAGACAGGTATGACAGAGTCACATGACATGTTTCCATAAACATGCAGTCTTCATTTAATACCTTAACCAGGCAAAAGCTCCAACAGCCATCAGGGGACAGGATGCTCATTTGTAAGCGAAGTCAGCAAATAAATATATATCTGTTCATCAAGAACAAGACTGGATGATGGGAAAAACTTTTGAATATGCAAACAGTATCACAAGCATAATCACAGGCTGACTGATCCTCTCTTGGGGCATCCAGGTCCACTAAGGCTAACTCAACTCTTTGCTCCAAGATTTGGTTGTTGGCCATCTACTTACACTGGACTTTGCCAACTGGGATATCAACAATTCCTTTTAAGAGTACTAATAGAAATAGCACCCATTCAGAATGACAGTATTTCTAATGGTATGAAGAAAGTGAAGATGGCCATGGTCAAGCTGCTATGAAGTAACATTTGACCTCAGCTCTTATTCAGCAGAAGATCACCCTCCAACAACCTCATAGCTATTTTCTATCATGACTTGGCAAAGATAAGACAGTAGTTAAATGTTAAACAGACAAGTAGGATATATAAGAAGGTTTACATATCCATCTGCCTATCTCAGTCACACCAACACTTTCTCATCTGAATTTGACAGGAACAGAAAAAGCAGCAGCTGACAGAAGACTGGCCCTCCCCATTCACGCCTTGCCTGAATCAACCAAATCCTCACAGAACCACTGGGTAAAATTCATGCCTATATGTAGGATATCTATTCACTAGTGAATTACAGAAATCATATGTAAATAATCAAAAGGACAAAAATTACCTGCTTACACAATAAAAGCCTCTTGTGCCAAAAGTTAATCCTAAAACAACACACATGGGTACAAAATCACATCCAAAAACTGTATCCTGCAAGTCCTTACACCAAAATCAAAAACTTTCAACAAAAGCTTGCAACAAACCCGTATCATGAAACATTTAACAACTTAAAAGTTGTTACTGATGTACAGAATATCTTTCAATATTTTTGTATCAAAACTATTAGATTATTTTTATGTTGTTTAACTTCCTTTGTATTGTTAAAGTGTTTTTTGAATTCTCTAGTCCGATTATTCAGTTTACTTCCCTAAAGATTAAGAAAAACCAGGACTTCCTCCATGTGAGTGTACCTAAGCTCCATCCTAACAGGCAAAATTTTCATAGCATACAAAGAAACCACAGAATCTAAAACATTACTTATCATGCCAAACATACAGCAAAGTGAAAGCAATCAATCCAGATGGCTCAGATGGTACCACAAACCTTCAAGAAGTATACTGAAACTATTAATTCTGTTTTATGATCAGACAACATGCTCAACTTCTGTTCAGTCTAATAATTACTAACCAGTTACATTCACTGTTTTAAACAATCACAGAGCATGACTTGGATAGAGGGATGCACACACAGGTTGAATCGAATTTTACAAGCAGTCATTAAGTGACCTGCAATTGGAGTCCTTTTGCAATATTAGATGTTCAAATATGAATAAATTCATATTTGTCACTGGACAACTTACAGAAATTCTTATATGGCAGAGAGTAAGACAGACCATAACATATATTTTAAGTTTCTAACAAAAGAAGACTACATGGGAAGGTTTGCTTTAAGAGCTAGTAGTGAAAACTGTCATATGAATTACCACTACAGTGAAGAGGTAGGCAACAAAAAATGGGACAATTAAAGGTGATGTATGACAAAAAGGAAGCCAGATAACACAGTTTCCAAAGACAGTTCTGTCATAAACTACATATTGTGCATTTCACTTACAAAACTAAAACCTTAAGCTTAAAACTATCCAAGCATGTAGTATTAGTATGTATTATATCATTGTGTCAGTTATGCTCACTTTGACATTCCATTTCTATATTACATGAAGGCTGAAATGGAGTTTCATTAGTCGCGAATACCTTCAACAGCGAAACACTGCCACCTTTTGGCTTGATACATAGACCTCGCCATTATAACTGTAAAACTTCCGTGGGTTTTTCTTTTTTGCTACATTTTGTCCTTCATGGAGACAGTTGAAGTCTTGTGATCTTAGTTAAAATTTCGTGCAGTACCCAGATTTCTCCATTAAAAAAGAAAAGTATCAAGTATTAAAGAAATACTGTTTTTCTCACAAATATGTTCACATAGCCAAACAACTTTAAAAGTATACTCCACTAAGCCATGTAACGTTTTATCTGTTTTCTCCCACAGCTCTTTTTTCTTGGGAGTTTTGATACACATATATACTGTATCACATAATAACTTACACTGCATTCCTTTCCAGTGAAAACTTGGTAATACATTCTTTGAACATCTGAGTTTTGAAAACTGATCACAGGAATAGCAATAATGTATCACTAAAATGTCATGTTTCTTACTCATATGTATATGTACAGTATTCTAGATTAAATATTAACTACTGATAGCTCAACATTTGTATAAGCATGTATGGAAATGTATGCAAAATCACTTACACCAATGACACAATGTCCCCACGTTGTACATCATAATTTCGAATGCTCCAGTGGTTTAAGAGCACTACATCAGATGCATGTCTTCCCCCAGGATTCAAAGAAGGCTGAGAGAGGAGAGGAAAAAAATGCTTTAGATGTACATTTCCTCTATGAGTCTTCCACCTACCTCTCATTCCATCAGCAGGTGAAATCCATTAAATCAGTAAAAACATACCCACTTAATATAAAAGGAGCATGTATTCTGGGAAATATATTTCTTTATTAAATGCCACGTTAAATGTCATTGATTTATTAAAACTGTAGTTCATATCTTTCAGCACACTACTGCATGCAAATTAAGTTACACAGATACATACTGATGACAAGCCTGATGAAAAGAAGTGATTGCCTTTACTGCATATTATTTAACATTAAAACCAAAGGAAAACCAAAACCACTAATTCCCAGAAAAAGCAAGTTTTCCACAGACATCTTACTGCTTATACAAGCATAACACACTAAAAGTGAAACACATACTTGTAACAATACTAATCTCAGCACCCTTTGCAAAGGGAAAAACCAAACCCTACAGCATATATTGACACTGCCAGTAAATGTAGGCCTTGTGTAACAGGATACATAATATGTATAGTTAAGCAGCAAACAAGGCTAGTTATGGACTAAAATTTCCAGTCAAGTAAGTCTGCTCAAAGCAGATCACCTCTAGCATTCAGAAATATGGTCCAAGTCTAAGCTATAAATATATTAATTAACACTCATTGTCATTTTATCTACTAGAGTGTATGCATCGCAAGAGCCAGAAAAATGAAAACCAGAAGCTAATTACCAAGTATTTTATTATTATTTTTAATCAGGATTTTCCAGAATTATTTTCCACCTTCATAGCATCTCACACTGAAGGATAGTATCTTTACATACAAATTATTTGCACACAAATTCAGAAACAATTTGCAGTCTTACTCATTTTACCAAATGCAGGTGCATATGGACCAGAAGCTAACAATGATACCAAATACAAGACAAAGAGGCTGACCTTACAAAGCAGGAATCACACGTATGGTATATTCTCACAAAGCAAACTGCTTGGTACTCAAAACAGCTTGAGTACTTAAAGGGCAGAAAAAGGTCATCAAAACAAATGGAAATTCTAAATCTATTCCTTCAAAAGATCATGTATTTTGCAGCTAATACTTAGAAGAGATTTACGTGTTCACATATATTCCCTCTCAACTAAATCTGTATCAATTTCATCTTACGGAAATATTCACCAGGTAGCTACAGTATTGCCTTCGTTGCATTACCCCATTGACTTGTACTGTTTTCTGTATTTAAACAAATGAAATGCTTTAGAGTTTAAATACTTCTAGATATCGCATAATCTTTTTAATTTAGAACACTCAAAATGTATTACCATATTGCTTGTTATTTTTAAGAATACATTGCTCATGTGGTTTTGACCAGCAGGTCAAAGGAGGTGAACCTGCCCCTCTACTATGCTCTCATGAGACCTCACCTGGAGTATTGTGTGCAGTTCTGGTGTCCTCAACATCAAAAGGATATGGAGCTGTTGGAACAAGTCCAGAGGAGGCCACGAGGATGATCGGGGGACTGGAGCATCTCCCACACAAAGACAGGTTGAGAAAGTTGGGACTGTTTAGCCTGGAGAAGGCTGCGTGGAGACCTCATAGCAGCTTTCCAGTATCTGAAGGGGGCCTATAGGGATGCTGGGGAGGGACTCTTCATTAGGGACTGTAGTGACAGGACAAAGGGTAATGGGTTCAAACTTAAACAGGGGAGGTTTAAATTGGACCTAAGGAAGAAATTCTTTCCTGTGAGGGTGCTGAGGCACTGGAATGTGTTGGCCAGGGAGGTTGTGAGTGCTCCATCCCTGGCAGTGTTCAAGGCCAGGTTGGACAAAGCCTTGGGTGGCATGGTTTAGTGTGGGATGTCCCTGCTTATGGCAGGGGGGTTGGAAGTAGATGATCTTAAGGTCTTTTCCAACCCTAACTGTTCTATGATTCTATGATACAGAGTAGATCTCCAACACATTATGTATCAGAATTATATTGCTGAAAAATAGAGTAATTTAGAGATTTTTTTTTTTCCTTCCTCTACAAAGCAACACAACATGTTCAAAATACCCAGACAAAAATATTATTTTGGTAGAAGTCTAAGGAAAACCAGAATGAGACAACTTCCATTTTACATCAAGTTAGTCCTCATGGCATTTTTACTAGTAAGGTCTCCGGTATGGCAAAAAAATATAAAGCTTCCATAAAAGCAGTAAACAGACAGGCTCACAATGGCTTTGTATTTGTATAAGAAAAAAATACAGGGGCTTCTTCTTCCTTCTAGCTCGAAATATTATAACTTGTTTGCCCAAGTTCTTGGCATAATAGCCTGATGCAAATGAGACACACAGGTCTTCATTTAGAACTGTGGTGTAAAAGTCACAAAACATCCACTCTTTCCAATTACTAACTAATTTAACACTAAAAGCATGCAAATTGAGATCCTGAGCCATATGATGAAGTCTCACAGGACATGAGGTTCCATATGTAGAATGGTAAAAGCATGCCCTTTTACTATAAATAATGATTAGCTTGATAGTTGTTATGCTGCTAGTGAATACCAGAAGGTCACAACTTATTTGCTTATAGCTTGGGGAGAAGAAAGAATATCCACATGAGCACACAGGCTTAGGTACAGTAATCCTAATAATAAAGTTAGGAGAAACTGCCACAGAATAATTACAACTGCTATTATGCATAATGGAATAGAACATTCAATAATGTTTGCTGCTGTAATAAGTGTGCTTCGTCAGAGATCGCTAGTCAGGCTCCTTGCTATAATCCTTGGCATTAAATTGTTTGCAATAGAACTTGTATATAAAGTTGCACTTTATGCTGTCATCTTCCATCTCACTTGAAAACAGTCCATTTGATTTAATGAATTTGCAGATTTATATATCCATTGTGGGGTTCCCTCTTCCATATCATTATGTAAAAAGAGTGCACAATACCAGAGAAGCAATGAAACTCAACAGAAAAGAAAAACATAAATGGATATCAAGATGTCCATATGACATACATTTTAATGTATACATCCAGGCAATACAAGAGGGATTACAAAAAATCCACAACAGCCAATTAAGAAACCATGCTACCAGTTATTTGTGTCATTTGCATTCAATGTTAAAACCAGTTTACAACTTGAAACCCACTACTAACCAAATGCTAGATGAGCACAATGATCTGTCATATCCTAAGAAACAAAGCCATCTCGCATAGGGATGCAAAAATACAAAATAAACAAACCAAACAAAAACAACACAACAAAACAGTAATGGGGGGGGGGGGGAAGAAATGAAAAAATTAAAAACTT